>JBBPKY010000126.1:0-44525 GCA_038089495.1 Xerocomellus dryophilus
GGGGATGGTCGCCACTCATCCACGATGCTTTCAGTCGAAACCGCCATCTTTTCGAACCGACGAAGACAACGTTTTTGGGAGGGTTATTTGATTCTCAAGAGGAAGACATGTCACTTGCCATCCCTGGGCTTCTTGCGATTCACGTCCGTCGAGGGGACTTCGAAGATCACTGTGTGCATCTCGCCAAGTGGTCTGCGGATTGGAACGCGTTCAACTCATTCCCTGAATTTCATGACAAGTTTGATCGCCCAACGGACGGTGGTTGGGGCGAAACGTCGGAGGAAAATGTTCAGCTCTACGTTCGGCGCTGCTACCCATCAATCGAACAAATTGTCGAGAAGGTCAGCCAAGTCCAGAAGGAAGCCGCAGATCCTCTTCGATATTTGTACATCATGACCAACGGCCCAGCACCGTGGGTCGAAGAACTTAAATCCGCCCTTGCACAAAACATGAGTTGGGATCACGTCGGCAGCGGCCGAGACCTGAAGACGACCTGGGAGCAGGAGTTTATTGCACAGGCTGTGGACATGTATATCGCACAGCGGGCTCAAGTATTTATAGGGAATGGCGTAAGTGTTCTGCGTTCGTATCGTAACTCTTGTACTGAATCAGGGATGATCAGTGGTCCAGTTTGACGTCCAACGTGGTTACGCTACGTATGGCCCAAGGATTCGAACCAAACACAAACAGATTCTGGTGACAATGGTGTTGGATAGGTGTCGTAACGGACTTTATGTGCTAATATTCGACTCAATAATTTGGCTGCATGATTGGGACTATGTGGGTATCAGCAGGCATTTGTGTGAAGGACTCGGAAGCGCACGAAACTGGATATCACACCGCGATGTCCAAAAAAAGGAAAGCTAATGAACGGTTACTACGATTTAGGATTAATCCGATCTTTATCGCCATCTCGGAGTAGCCTCTACAATTTTTAGCAAGGATTATGTAGAACAAAATGTAGCACGAGACAGCACAGTCTGCTCGGATCACTCACCATAAACATTATTGAAGGTGGAGAGTAAATATTGGGAGTAAGCTCTGCGGATGACTAGGAGTGTAGATGAGCTGGACGGACGCCAGAATCCTGCCGGGTAGAGTGTGAACTGCGAGGCGGCATCATAAACATTGGTATTCTATCATGTTTGTACTAATCACAGACGAGGTATAGCGCAAGTACGTCAAAAAAAAGCATCACTCCTGGAATCAACTCGGAGGTAAATGTATATAGAGCTAACCAAGTAACGGCGTCATTAAGCAAGGCAAGTCTCCCTACATAAAGAAAACAGCACCTCGGAGAGAATGCGATATCATAAATCGAAAGCATGAGATGTGCACAAAACTGTAACGAAAAAAAAGAATGCCTACACGACACCCAAGACGACCGTCGCTCTCAAACTGAGCTCCTTGGGTGCAGGCACGGGGAACTTGACTGGCTGCCCGTCCGCACCGACCTCGCCCGTCTCTTCCGATCGCAATGAGCTCGACTTCCAGCCCCAGCTCTGGTTGACAGAAAACACGTCGGGCACGCTCGTGAACCGCGTGATGGAGGATCCCGTCGTGCTGGTACAGGAAATGGAAAAGTAGGCAGAGACGGACGGGCGCGGGTCTCTGTAGGGCTGCACGGGGGAGACCGGGGGGGCCGTCGCAGGAATGGCGTTCCCGGTCGATTGGTAGGTCGTGTGAAAACCCGACGAGGTCGACGGGGAAGGGCTGGGAGTTGAACTCCGAATTGGTTGCATGGAGGGGGAGTGACGAACAGTGGGTGACGAGACGGAGGAGAGGATCTGGTGTGGAAGTGAGGGTACCCTGTTGAGGTTGCGCTCGCCTCGGGTGCCGGCTTGTACCGGTGCGGAAGGCGCAGGGATCGGGTCGACGCTCGACTGGCGGTGTAGATATATGCCGAGCTGGATCCCTTTCTTGCGCACGACTTGGACGTATACGTTGAAGAGGTTCCCCGCATACCATATCGTGTGTGAATGCAGCCGAGACTTTTCTTTGAGTGAATCAATGTCCCAAAACTCGACTGCAAAGCGACATGGAGGGTATGGCGACCAGCGAGCTTTTCCTGTTGGATCGCTCGCAACACACTCGACGGCAGTCTTTCGTTCTGCTTTGAGACCAAAGAAGTTTGTTTCGGAAGTCGCGACGCGCGATGGAGATTTAAGGTCAGCCGGAGGAGCAAGCAGATCGAATAGCTGATCCATGGATACACCCTCGATACCATTGCTGTCGCCGATGCGTAATGACGAGTCCTGAGCGATTGGGTAATAAGCCTTGTCTTTCCCGTTTACGGTGGACTGCTGCTTAGGTGAATCTGAAAGTCGTGAAAGAATTTCGGCAGTGCGAACGCAGAACGCCAGTTCTTTATCGCGTGCTGGGGAAGGGCTAGATGTAGGTGAGGAGTTGCTTTGGGGTCTCGCGGTTATGTGACAGCGAAGTAAGGACTGTGTCCAGTGAGCATCTTGCAAAACGAATATAGGTACAAACGGTCGACCAGTTGTTGGAGAAGTGTCCTGTGAGATGGCAATGATATCGTCGACGAGCTAATGGAACATGTCAACAAAGGGCGCAGGATACATGGAGGAGCATGGTACCATATTCGTGTAATAAATGCCATCGCGGAACATGATCTCCCAGTCTTTTTCTTCGTCGTCGTCGATTCCTTGCCGCCTTCGTAGTTCAACGACGGTGCGCGCCAAGTCGTATCGCTCACGCTCTCCCTTGACGAACAAGGCATCGGATGAGACGAGTTCTCGTATCCAGGCGGATGTTAATCCGCCTCTGGCCCAAATCAAGGGGGCGCGATGAGGTGTGGCAGGGGCGGATTCGTCTGCGGATGGCCGAGACGGCAACGTTTCTGCGCGGCGCCGGGAGATTGGGGGTTGGGATGGGACTGGCGCCAATGGCAAGTCTCTCGCAGGGGAGGCTCTTTCCTCATGTAGGAGCATGTCTGTGCCCCAGCGTGCGACCCAACAAGCGGCGGCCTCGCCGATCTTATCCGAGACGGCGCCGTAATTGAAGGAGGGAGAGGATCCCTGACATTCTGTGGGTTCGGGTTCAGGGTTGGATTCAGCAGGGTCTTCCTTTTGTACGTCAAGATCGTGCAGTTTGTCGGCCAAGACATCGTGGGAGTCCGAGGGAGAAGGTGAGGAGGGCTCGAGGATCTCTGCGATGTGTTCCAAGCCGACGGCGGCGTCGGCGTCTTGTTCTGTAGGAAAGTGGAGGGTGGAGCCAGTCGCGAATTGGAGGTAATGGAGGACCGTGTAGGGGCCGACGGTGCTGAGGACGTGGGCGAGCGCTTGGGAGGCGAGGGAGGGGATGGAGAGGTAGATGGAGGTTGCGAGGAGGGAGAGAAGGAAGGAGGGTGTCGCAGGGTGGTGGCCGGGTGGGAGATCTGATGGCGGGGCGGGGCCTGGGAAGGAAGGGGTGAGGGGATGGAGTGCGCTGGGAACGAGCGCGGGGAAGACGTGGAGAGGGGGGCCACCGCCGTAAAGGCGGGCAATGCATATCCTAGAAGCGAGGGTGAGGTGCGGTCGAGGAGCGGAGGGGACATACGTACTCGAACGCTGGGGAGGGGGTGAGTGGGGTGAGGGGAGGGGGAGGGGGAGACACACCTGGGCGAGTTATGTTGCGGTCATCGAAGACGATGTCAACGTGCTGGAGGCCAGACTCGAGGAAGCCGGCCGTGAAGAGCGAGCTGAAGAAGCCCTGGGAGACGTCAGCGTGAGCGCGGTGAGACGGGCGGGGACGGACGGATTGGATGAGGACGATCCTGTGGAGCTTGTATCGGGCGCGCCAGGTGCCAGAGACGTCGAGGACGACGTCGGGCGTGCGTGCGTGCACGAGCGAGTCGTAGATGTGCTGCTGGAGGGACATCTCAGACAGCAACCACGAGGATGCAGCGCTCACCCACATCGTCACCCAGATTCTCCCTCTCCTCCGCACCGTCCCACAAACAGGCAAACCGCCCCAACATTTATGACCGCAGCCTCAACAAGACCCGCACCGCAGAGATATCCGCGTCTGCCTTCGCTTTCCTCTTCTCCGAGATGGTCCAGTACACACAGAAGCGCGTCAGCGGCATAAACGACCTCGAGCGCAGGTCCGATCCACCTCTCTCCTCCTTCTCTCATTGACCACCCACAGGCTCAACACCCTCGGATACCGCGTCGGCGCACGCGTCCTCGAGCTCATGGTCTGGCGGGCAGAGTCCTCCTCAAAGACCCCAAAGCGCGAAATACGCTTCCTCCCCGCCCTCATGTCCGTCCACACCCAGGTATGGCGTGCCGTCTTTGGCAGACCCGCAGACGCGATCGAAAAGAGCGTAGAGAACCAGGACGAATGCATGTCTCCCCTCTGGTCTTTCCCTCCTGTCTGACACCCCTACAGACATGATCATCGACAACGATCCCCTCCTCGAACGCCATATATCCGTGCCAAGGGACCTCTCCACCCTCAGCTGCTCGTCCTTTGCTGCAGGCATCGTCGAGGCCGTCCTCGATGGTCTCGGCTTCGTAAGTCTCGTCTTCTTTCCACTCGCGCCTTTTTCATCTCTTGCAGCCCGCCAGAGTCACCGCCCACAACACTCCCACCCAACAATATCCATCCCGCACCACCATACTGATCAAGCTGGAGCAGTCTGTTTTAGAGCGGGAACAAGTACTCAAGTAACAGTATCCTGTCGTCGTACATGCTCGATAGACCCCATCTGATCTGATCTAATCTCTGTCGAGGCGCGTGAGACATGAAGGATCCCGACTCCTCCCAGCACACCATGGTCACCATACGCAGCATCAGCATCACCCCTCCCCTCATAAACACTGCCTGCGCATGGGCCTCGGACGAGCCCCAACTCACAGCCTTGTTCGACTGCCCCCACACCGGCGCAGTCACTACCCGGACGGCCACGCTCGGCGGTTTCAACGAAGATGCCTCACACACGGTGACCCCCTCCCCGCGTTCTCCAAACACACCCACTAACTCCCCATCAAGGTCGCCTTTTTCAAAGACGCCCCCTCCTCCCTAAACTCCTACGGCTACTCCCCCCACCCCCTCTCCAGCTACGTAGGCTCTAGCGGATGGATCCGCACCATCCTCAAACGCACCCCCGACTCCCCCAAACCGTTCATCATCAGCATCACCGAATCACACGCGACCGACCTCCGTCTCATGCTCGAAGCCATCCAAGGCCTCCGCGCAGCCCAACAAGGATGGGCGTCGCGCATCGCCATCGAGCTCAACACGAGCTGCCCCAACATACCCGCCCGTCCACCCCCGTCGTACGACCCCGCCGGTCCAGCTCTCGCAGCCCTCCTCGACGTCCTCGCAGAGTTCTTTTGGAAGGATACCCGTCTCACGATCGGGATAAAGCTCCCGCCGTACGTCGCGGGCACGCACATCGCCGACGTCGTTCAGACCATCGCGAGGTATTCGCGCATCGATCCAGAGTCGGGCACGTCTGTGAATCCGATCGCCTTCTTGACGTGCACCAACACGCTCGGGAATAGCTTGGTATTTGCAGACCAGGTCGAAGGCGCCACGGGCGAATTTGCGGTGCCACCAGGTATTGGGGGTCTCGCTGGCGAAGCGATCCACGCGTTAGCTCTCGGGAACGTGTACATGTTCTCCAAGCTGTTGGCAGAGTCAGAGGATCCCGCGCTACGAGAAATCGTCATCATCGGTGCGGGTGGTGTCACCTCCCCAGAGGCAGTCGCGCGCATGCACCGCGCCGGTGCCACGGTCGTTGGAAGCGCAACACTCTTGGGTAAATTTGGCGTCGCAGCATTTGAACGGCTCGGCAAGTACAGGATACATGGAAACAAATACAGTGAAAATGTGACAGGAATAATGCTGTAGATTAACTAGGTATCTATATGTATTGTCACGGGTAAAAACAAGTTAATTGAATGAATAAGTCAAAGCGTCCAGCTAGTGGTAGTATGAGAAGCTGTCTGACTGATTCCACGGGAAAAGAGTAAAGTCCGGGACTGATTGTTCTGGCACAGCATGACTGGTCTGCACAAAGGGCACGACGGACTGATAGTGAGCAAGTGGGATAGATCTTGGGGAAGACACGACATTGCGTAGGTTGGGCTGATAGTACTGATAACACGGAGAGTGAAATAAAGACTGCAGATCATCGTCCGATGTGCTTGTGTCGATGAGGGAACAGAAAGTCTGTGGCTCGCCGTGGTGTGCAGACGTGATCACAGGAGGCTGGAGGATCGTCAGTATTGAGTCATGAATCATACAGTTTGGGTGGCTCACTTCTGGCAGAAAGTTCTTGTCGGGTACTTGTTGCGGGGTTGAGTTGGCAGGAGGCAACAAGGGGCTGCGAAAAGGTGCGACGTCGCCGGTCTCAGAGCCCTGTGGTGGGTGATCCCGGTCAAAGAGCGTCCTGCGCTTGTCAGTGCTAGTAAACACAACCAGTTCGGTGCCAACAGGACGTTCTGCGGAATCGCGTTCCTGTTCGATCTTCATCAGGGCACTCTCCAACTCCAGACCGCACTTTCCCGCCATGACCAATTCGGCGAGCGTTTCGCACCGTTTCACGTCCTCGACGCCATTCCTGCGCACCTTACGCTTCTTCGGTTTTTTCGCACGCCCGACGGGGCTGAAGCGATAGTCGGGATAGCGTTCCGCGTGCTGCACCTTTTCGGCCGCAGCCTTGTCGCGCCAGATCTGCTTTTCCGCGTCGGAGAGACGGTTCCAGCAGTGGGCGATGATGCGCGTGATGTGGCGGTTGTCGTGCTCGATGTTGGCGCCGATCTTCTGGGCTGCGGCAAAGGCGGAGCGGAAGAGCATGAACGCGTTCCTTGGACGGGGAATGTGGCTGGGGTTTTTGTTGCGCGGGGAGCTGCGGGAGGGGGGGATGGGCATGGCTGCGAGGGCGGCGGCGGAAGGGAAGGCGGGAGGGAGGGGGTCGGATGGGACGGACGGGGAAGGGGTGGTGTTGGAGGACGAGGAGAACGTGCACATGACGACCGAGTCAAAGACGGGCCATTCGTGTGGTGGAGGGACGAGCGGGCCATCGAAGGAGGGGTCAAAGGAGAACATGACGGGGGGGATTCGATGCGCCCATTTTCCGACGTCGCTTTATATCGCATTCTCATTCAGAGGAAACACCCTTGAACCCCGTCACATCGAAGCATTCATACCTTCCCCATTTGGATGACCCTCCCTTTCTGAAATCACGCTCACTACCTCTTTTGGAATGTGAAGTGTGTGACATTATAGCGGGACAGGTCCTTCGGAAGATCCCGCCTCCACGTTGCACGGAACTTTCCACCCGACATCATGTGGCCCTACACAAGTTATCGCGCCGCTTTGACAAGCTCCAACCCGATCAACCCGAAACTCTGGGGCCCGTACGAGCCGGCTCCTCTCTCCGTGCTACGGCAAGCAGGTCTCTTTCAGTGTACGCAGCATCACTCACAGTCAACGTCAATCTCTGATAACATTGGGATGAATTCAGCAATGCTCGCAGCACCCGGGTTCGCATACTCTTAGTGAACTTGGAAAATCGCGTGAGGAGCGACGATTTCCAGCCCTTTTCTCGTTGACCACTGAGTTGTGACGCTCGCCTGCCGGTGACTTGGATGTCTCCCGATGATGAAATCCGCTCTCGATCCCGACTGGTTCGTTACTGTGTCCATCATCTGAACTCCAGACCGCCCGAGTATTCTTGCCATCGCCAGCTGGTATCCCCTTACCCGAAAGTCCACTACCGTCTGGGGTAGCGGGTTGTCTCTCATTGCGAGGAAATCGCCATGCTCCATGGCCAGAGCATCCAAAAGACAAGAGCAGTAATTGGTCACATGCAACGTGCGCTCGTCGCACAAGCACCGTCAAATAAGTATGTAGTAGCCAATCCTTTGTTGGCTCCCACCAGTGAGCCTGCCCTTTTAGTGCCAGACCGTGGAAGTCCAGGATTATTCGGAGCCCGCCCACCACGTCACTCTCGTAGAGAAATGGAAGAGCCGGACTCGCCGAATTCAACTGCCCTTTCATAGGTTGGCACATGACAGCGGACGTTCTCTTTCTATCGGTTTGTTTGCGGATATATCGTCACACTTGCTGTCAATCTTGTTGCCAATCCTGTGCTTGCTCGTACTCCACCCTCCATCGCACCTCAAGTTTCAAAGTAGAATAACGAGTAAAAGCGAAGTCACCAGCCCCCGCCTTGCAAGTCTTGGAATTTTTGAATCTCGCTCACCTCAAGCCCGTCAGGCCATGGCATCTCGTTTTGCGACTCCTGTGGCATTCCTTACTTGATAGTGGTTCTGCCATTTTTCGAATGCACAACTGAATCCATGGTGTCATCGTACGAACAAATTCGTATGTAGATTATGTACATGCTGTGCATCTTTGTCTACACTTTGCAGGCTTGGATTTAGCCTAGCTACTCGTGTTGCTCGGCGCTTGGTCTCACATATAATTTCATACATTTGAATATCTTCACTCCTGTGCTCGCCATTCTGCATACCAACATGCCTTCCTTGTCATCCGTCTGCTTGTAACTCGGGAGATATCAAAACAACAGTGCTTGTTCGAATAATCCGTTTCTGGGTCGGAAACGTGAATATTGAGATGGCGAATAAGGGTGAACGAAATCTGACATACGTCGTACACGTTCAAACGTGGTATCGGAAGAGACCACCATCTTTGGGAATCTCATAGCTTTGCAATTTTTGTGATGTGATAGCCTGTCTCGGGAAGTAACGAAGGTGGAATCTAGACCGAGCTGCGTAGATGAAAGCTTCCTTGTCGCCTTCGTCGGCGAACGTGCACGCCAGACTGAAGCAACCCGGAGGCATCGGGACATCGGGGATAAGCCCTTGCGAGGGGCGAACATCATTGTGGTCATTGCTAGCAGACGGTGTCTCGGTGGCAAAGAATGGAGCTGTGTTGGCCCGAATAAAGATGATAGGTTCCTCCGCTGCGCCGCTTTCGACAATAGAGTGGATTGCATTCAGCGGGTAGGAGACGATCGAGGTGGAGGTCAAGCCTGGCTGTATTGCCAAGCCGAGCATGAGCGTGGCGAGCCGATCGTCCGACTCGGAGCGGGTGCGTTGACCTTGGTTACAAAGCGTAAAGCGCACCTGACGACGCTCGAGGTCGCAAGCAATGTCGGCCGATCCTTTGGCGACAAACTCGGACGAAAACAGCCTGTCGGCGAAACGGCCAAAGGCATACGACTTGAGTGGATAAGGTTTCCCCTCTCGAATGCGCTGCTCCTTCTCCATCTTGAGTTGTTGAGGGTCTCTCCACGGCCTAGAGTTGAGCATCGCAACTCTCTCCTCGTCCAAAGGCCTTTGATTCAAGGAAAACTTTACTTTGCGACCTTTGATCTTCACACCGTCCCTATTACCGTAGGCGCCTAGGAAGGTGCGTCCCGCCTTTTCGTTGGGAAGAGTAAGAATCCCGACCTTGCCGCGCTTGGTATGTTTCTTGAAAAGATTAACGTCAAAATTAAGCGGAGGCTCGCGTGGAAACGGCGCCTTGTGCAATAGCTTCGCGAGCTCGACCTTGACCTCATCCTCTGTCACCGCATAAGGCACTTCGCTCATGAAAATATCCATGATGTAGTAGTGCCTTGGAACGTAGTTCAAGGTAGTACGCAAATCGATCCAAGAGGGATTACTCACCGTGCTGCGGTCGTGGCAGGTCCTGGATAGTGGCCCGTGGAGTCGCGTCGAAATAAGAGTTATCACTGATTTGATCTCATCGATTGCTGGCAGCCAGTCAATAACAATCGATGGCTCACGTGGCCTCTGGATATAAACTGACACAAAGGTGCCATTCGACACCATACATGTGGGACGTGGTGGACTCGGTGCTTCTACTTCAATCGTTTTATTACCCCAGTGTGACCAACCGCCACTCCCTGTTCTCCACCCGAAGCCAGGTTGCTTCATGAACATCTGTTATTCCCACTCGGTATGCTACGCCATCTTTCCACTCAACAGCTAGAAGAATCAACAACCCAGGGCCGCGCGCTGCCACCACGATGAAGTCCTGGTGTACGCTCCCATGGATAGAGTTTGAGTCAAGTTGAAAATCGGGAGGAGGAAAAAGTACGTAAGGCACATCCTCACCCGCCCCTAGGGCGCGCCACTGTCGCATTACCCTCACGTTCTTTTGACTGGGCGGGCCGCGCCACTCTCGGATTACCCTTAGGTTCGCAAGACTGGTCCAGAAGTGTAACTGGCCGATTCGAGAAACGGAATATTGCGCGGCAGATAGGGACTGGTGAGGTTGTTCGTCCGGAACCCAATCTCCTGGGTGGCCCTGCATTGGCTGATCTTTAATCCCGACTAGCTGGTGTTTCTCATCCACTATGTCGAAATGAATCGCAGATCGTACATCATCATTGTACCCAGGACAGAGAGAAGGTGGACGGGACGGGTTCTCTCCTGACCAAGCCGCCCAGCTCCAGGAAGGGATTGGAATCATTTGTTTGGAACCATTGGTATCGAAGATGGGAACCTCGACATGGTTCCGCGAAGTAGAACCGAAGAAATACCATGTCATTGCGTATGAAAAAAATGATTCTGGAAGGCCCCAGTGGAACGTATCATCTTGAAATGCTCCAAGAATCTCGGAAACACCATTAAACGCGTTCAGGATATCTGTTTGATAGGTCAAGCGACGCTGTCGATAACCGTAGAGTAGATCGTCGTAGATGCTGCAGTACTCCGATGGTTGGAGGGGCTCCCGGGACAAACAGCTAGCGGCGGCTTGCTGAGGGAATGGGAAGCGATACCGCCTGATGTCCCGAACTTCTTCGAGAGTTCTCTCTTCTGAGTGCGATGCCGCACGACAGCTCCAGTAAGCTTGACTCTCCGAGAATACCAGTAGCCTGTTAGACAACACTCGCTCCTGGAACGTCCATCCCCGTTCAGCCCATACCGTGTCTTCGATTCCGCTTGGCGTATCAATGACCGTCAGAAGCTCACAGTCGGCAAGCTTCAAAATCTTCTGCACCTGCTCACGCGATCCCTGTTCGACACCTGGAAGGCCACTATCTGCATGATCCCCAGCTGCAGCAATTATCGTAAATAGAGCTCTCGAATAAATTGATCCCATCCGCATGATCTCTGCTTGCTGCATCTTCAAGTCGTTTTGGATGATACAGAGGGAATCCACCCATAGGTAGCGCTCTCCGATGGCGTGTACTAGGGTTATGGCATCTCGGATCGTGGCGGGAATAGGTAGCGACTGAAAGGAACTCGTCTTTCGAAGATCTTGCGTGTTCTCTAGAAGATGCCTATATACAGGAGCCTTGCCCCAGACGTAGCTTAAAGCAACGTAGCGGCATTGCGAGGGAGTTTCCACAAGACACCACTGGATCACATCGACTACGAAAGTCGGTTGAAAGGCCGCTCTTCTGTTTTTCTCTATCGGAAGTCGCGATGAAGGCATGCAAGCTTCGCCGTGCTCGCTTTCACATTGGTGAAGCCATGCGCGTAGGAGTTGTACATTTACTTGTGTGGAAATGTATCTGCCACCGATGGTGTCGAGAAATTCTTCTTCCGTTTGCGAGGAGGCCGCAGTTGGGTCTCCTGCTTCGGTGCAAGATCTGGCCTTCACCTTCATCCGATTTTTAGCATTAACCTGGTCGAAACCTAGGTTTGGCTAACCTGCAAAGTTTGAATGCAGTAGGTTGACCCGCCATCTCTCGCATTCGCTTTGAGTTCCCAGGGAAGGGAAGGCCCTCTTTCTGTGGCCGGATTGTAGTAGACGGAAAGCTGTGTAAGATGGAAATGCGTGATGCTGGGATCGCGAGCCTTGACACCTCTCGGCAACTTGAAGTTGCACACCTGTTCGGTTTGCCACACAGAATAGTGACCATCGAGGTCTGAGGGCTCTTTATCCAAGCTTTCTGCAACGAGCTTGCAAAAGTCGCAAGTGAAGCGCCGACTCTTGATTGCATCTATGGATCCAAGAATGAAGGGAGCTGCATTTGTGCCCCAGGTTGGGGGCGAGGGACACGGTGACTGGTGGTGGCAGGGATGGATAGGATGTGTCAAGTGTTGTATGTCGAGTTCCGAGCACACCTCACAGAGTCTGGTAATCGAGTTTGAGGGTTCCATGACTTGATCGATGGGATCCTGTCCAATCTTGCAGGTGAACCTGTGGCATCTCGTGCTTACGTAGGATGCACCGAATAAAACTCTCACATCAGCAGTCAATAATTGCTCCTAGGTGAAGTTGGCTAATTGCGTGAGGAACGACGGAATATCCAGCAACGGGTACTTTTTCTGGTTAACCACTGGGTCGTAGGCTACACCAGCTGTCGCGCCGCTTTGATAAGTTCCAACATCCTCCCCAACGCGATCAACCCGAAACTCTGGGGCCCGTACGACGCCGGCTCCTCCCTCAACAAGGTCTCCGCAGCGCACCACGCCGCCCATGCCCGCTTGAATGTCTCTGCAAGCTGACGTGTCTCGCGATAGTAGTCGTCTTCGTCATCGTCCCAGTCCCCGTCCTCCGTATAGTCTTCGCCCGTTTCTTCCTCGTGACCCGCCGTGTTGCTCGCCCGCATCTCTGCTCTCACAGCACGCACCAGCTCGTGCGTCTATCCCGCACATCAGACTCGACATCGTCCGTCACGCCAAACACGCACCTGTAAATTCATCGCTCCAACCGCCTCCCTTCTCCGGTGGTGGTCCGACCAGTTGGCCATGATCGTCCCGCTGACAAGCTCTGATTCAGACACGTAAATATCCTTGTTCTTGGAGATCGTGTGCGTGGTTGCGATCGCAAGCAACCGCTGGCAATAGTCCTCCAGCAAATACTCCATCTCTACTTGCAACTCATCCGACGGCACAGCCAGGCTCAACCCGAGCCCATACAACCCAATCCGCCTCAGAGCGTGTTCGACGAGGTCACCTCCAGATGGCGTATTAGTGTCGTTCCACTCTTCCGGCATCCAGTCCTTGACTGGAACCCGCCGGAACAGCTGTCCGAGTAGCTTCGGACTATTGTAGTACATGTCCGAATTCAGATCAGCCCCCTCTCGGGCGAGAAAGTCGGGCTTCTCGCGGTTTCGGTGCTTGGGGAGGTCCTGGAACCTGACCGGTGTCCCGGTTTTCGGGAAGTCGACAGCTTGCGAGGCGAGCTCTGCCAGCTTGAGGCAATCACCGCAATGGGGGTCTGCGAGATCAGAGAAGCGCAGATGCGAGATGGCGATGTGTCCGACAAGGTCCGCCTCGATCTAAGTGCCATTAGTGCAGGAAATGCTACATAGTTCGGGTGGTCTACTCACGTAGTCAAAGATAAAGTTGACCACGTCCTCGATTCCACAGGGGTGTGGAGTCTGCTTGATTGGGAGCGATATATACTCCCCCGGAGCCTTGTCCTCCTCTGGAAGCAGATCCGGCTGAAAGGCACTGAGCAAATAAAGTATGTGGGAATGGAAAAACTGACGTCGAGGATCAGATTGAAATCGTCTCCGTCCAGGTCCCCTCCCCCGAGGCACGAAGAGAGCGGTCGGTTACCCCTGTCAATCGAGTTAGCCGACCCGGCGCTTGCTCCAGTCCGTCAACGTCTACCTGCATGAGAACACAACAACGTTGGTCAGATGTTGCAACTCTTTCCTTCTCACCCCAGTCACGGTCTGCACGTCGCCTGGATGTATCTGGGGGCTCCGCGTGATCGCCACTGTGCCGGTGATTTCCTTGTACAGCCCAGTTTTCTCATCATGAACCGTCGCAAAAATCTCCCCTTCTTCTAGGCAGTCCCATTCATCAGATACGCCAAGGAGGGTGAACGACCCTGGAACTGCAATGTGGGCGCGATATTTGAGCTCGCGCAAGATGTGTGTCTCGGCGCAGTGCAAAGTGTTGGCGATCAGGTCATTGTACAAGCTATCTTCGTCCGTTTCGTCATAGATCTTCAAGTTTAGTATCGTGGTCATGTTGCGGAGCAGCGACGGTAGGTGGAACGACGTGCCCAAACCGTGTTGTTGCAACACCTTGGATGCGTTCGAAAAGGAGTGCCGGATAGACCGAGCCTCGTCGATCGAGCGATCCTGTAGTTCGATGATCCGATCATTGCTCGCTCCGAGGTATTCCAGGAGCACAATCAGCGGCCGATTCAGGAACATGGCCTTGGGTCGGAGAGACGTCGACTGGATGTCGAACGTGCGGTTGTCGGACTCAAACTTAACTTGCGAGGGTCGCAGATAGACGACTCTCCCCTCTAGCGTGGGGTCCTGCACGACCATACCCTTGCCACCGCCAAGACGGAATTGGTAGGCGGAGGGTACCCTGCCTCGTGCAGGGTTTTTCTTCGTCCGTTGGTTCGCTCTCCAAATAGCGCGCGCAAGCTCCGTCGAGATGGGGCTGCACCCGTCCGTCATGACTTTGTTTGTTGGCGATTTGATGTCATCGATCATGACGATCTCGTTTGGTTCTAGAGCGATAGAGGGATCAGTAGCCGAGAATGCCTGAGACCAACGAGCCCCGAGTCTGGCAGGTTGGTGTGATAATCGCGAGAAGTTGCCCTGTGGAATTGGACGTCAGAAAGCTGAGGGGAGTTGAGGGCACGAAACACCATTTACGAGGCTTTCCCTGATCGTCTCTGCGTCCAATAATCTTCCTTGGTCGTCTTGGAATGGGGTGACAAACCAAAGCGAATGTTCCTTGAGCCCACTCATGGAATATCCCAACATGTGGTAGAGTCTTCCCGCAACCCTGCAGCCATTGAGCAGAATAGGGCGATACCGTTTCGCAAGTAAATCCGTGATCGACGTCCCCAAGTCTCGTCGAAGCTTCGACCCATTCTCATCTTGGAAGGAAACACGCAAGAAACATTCATGATGCCCGAACCGACGCAGGACGCTGTTGGACTGATCTGCGACGGGTCCTTCGAGGATGTGACATGTCGGTGTGAGGATCATATGGTAAGAGTAGGAGACGGCAGGACTTGCGAGTGCGGGCGCGAGTCGTCCCCTTGGTTGTTGTTGTTCTTTGAGATAGAGCTCGACTGCGTGCTTGAGACGACCTTCTAACGTCATCGGCGCAGCGTGATTTCGCCTCTGTCGACGTCTGCGCCTCGGCTGCCTGTTCACCCCCTCATCTTCCAAAAGAGAAATAAACCGCCTAAAGATCGGGGCTGCTGCATCTCTGCGGGTGTCGCAGAGGCTATCCAATTCATTCTTCAAGGACCGCACATCAACGCGACTGAGTGTCCGGTTCATGATGGCTTTCTCTACCTCGAACGCGAGCTCGAAGGGCAGATCGCTGAGAAAGTCGAGGTTTAAACCTGTATCATGATGTGTCGAGATATTGTCACGAACGTGTACGGCAGCCTGTCTAAAGACGCAACGAAGGTGGAATCTGGACCGAGCTGCGTAGATGAAAGCTTCCTTGTCGCCTTCGTCGGCGAACGTACACACCAGACTGAAGCAACCTGGAGGCATCGGGACATCGGGGATAAGCCCTTGCGAGCGTCGAGTGTCAGTGTGGTCATTGACAGCAGTGGGTGTCTCGGTAGCAAAGAATGGAAATGTGTTGGCTCGAATAAAGATGATAGGCTCCTCCGCTGCGCTGCTCTCGACGATAGAGTCAATTGCCTTAGGTGGGTAGGAGACGATCGTGCTGGGGATCAAGGGTTCCATTGCCAAGTCGAGCATGAGCGTGGCGAGATCGTAGTCCGAGTGGGAGCGTTGACCTTGCTTGCGAAGTGTAAAGCGCACCTGACGGCGCTCAAGATCGCAAGCAATGTCAGCCGATCCTTCGGCGACAAACTCAGACGAAAACGACCCGTCGGCGAGGAAATGGCCAAAGGCATACGACTTGAGTGGATAAGGTTTTCCTTCTCGAATGCGCTGCTCCTTCTCCATCTTGAGTTGTTGGGGGTCCCTCCACGGTCTGGAGTTGAGTATCGCAACTTTCTCCTCGTTCAAAGGTTTGTTACTCAGGGAAAATAATACCCTGGGACCTTTGATCTGCACACCGGCCGTACCGTAGGAGCGCAGGAAGATGCTTCCCGCATATTCGCTGGGAAGAGTAAGAATCCCAACCTTGCCACGCGAATTATGTTTCTTGAAAAGATATACGTCAAAATTAAGCAGAGGCTCGAGTGGAAACGGCGCTTTGTGCAGTATCTTCGCGAGCTCGACTTTGACATCGTCCTCTGTCGCCGCAAAAGCCACTCCGCGCATGAAAATATCCATGATGTAGCAGTACCTAGAGCGTAATTCAAGATACGCAAATCGACCCAAGAGGGATTACTCACCGTGTTGTCGTGACAGGTCCTGTGCGGTGGGAGTCCCGTCAGCCGGGCTTATAAGAGCCAGACAAGAAGCCACTTTTGGCGGGGACATCCATGAACCTTGATCTCATCGATAACAATCGATGGGTCGCACACAAACACTGACACAGGAACTGATAAGCGCACCCGCATTTGAAATAGGGATTGCAGTGGGTCAAGTGCGGTGATCTGCAACTATACACGGATGGATAAGGTCAAGCAGAACCGTCCACACCAAGCCTTTACAGCAAAACACTCGTACAGGTTAAAGTGGACTTACATTTAATCTACACGACGACGCTTCTCCCTGTAGTTGTCTCGACCGTAATCCACAGCTGACCGTTTATCTCGATGCGGTGAACGAGATCGTGAATGTGGGCGTAGTTTACCAGTTTGAGAGTCGCGATAGCCATGGTCACTCCTTCGCCATCCTCCGTCACGGTCATTATCTAGGCGCCGCGGCCTATCCCGATCGGGAGACCGACGATCTCGCTCGTCCCGCCGAACCGTATTCTCCCTATCACGCCACGAATCCCTACCTCCCTGCCTGCTTGTTGCTGCACCCTGAGCTCTAGATGCTGTGGATGCTCGAGGAGGCGGAAGACCAGTATTTTGAGGACAGTCTAAAGAGAGTCTCTGAGTACAAGAATAGGTATGATGAATGTATGTCTTACCTTTCTTAAGATGCGGTCCGCCACACAGGAAACAACCCCCACCTTCCGTGGAACGACCACCTGACTTGACAGGACCTGCACCTCCAAAACCACCATTTCCCGCAGTAGTATCTTGATCTAAGAGGTGTGTGTATTTGGTTCTGCTGCGCTTTCCGAAGTTCTTGACCTGCATCACTTTTGGCAAAACTGACACGTCGATTGTGGACTCTGTTGCTTCCGTGTAATCATGCCTTTTGAGGACCTCATCATCCTGTGGATGCATCGATCACTGTATACGGCATAAAGATATGTCCGCAGTTACTCACCTGATGGAAAGCCCCCTTATGCCAATACTTTTGGAGGAACTTCTGTTGGCCCTTTGGTTTTTCCTCTCTGAGTTTGTTGGCACGTTCCAAGTCTTCCTTCAACCGCTGTTCCTCAGGAAGTGCGCGTCTCCGTTCGATCTCCTCTCGCTCTTCCTCACGCCGGAGCTCTTCCTCTTTCTCCAGTTTGATTCTCGCGAGTTCTCTAAAACGCCATGCCTCAAACTCTCCCTCGGGGTCGAGTCCATCGGTATCATCTACGTCCGGAATTATGTCCTCCTTCTCCTCTATACATGTTGTTGGTTATCAGGCGCCAAATTGAGAATCGAGCATAAAAGACGTACTCTCCGCCAACTCTCTCCTGATGCTCTCGGCGACGAGATCGTGGCTTTCTTTCTTGCGCTGTTCAGCAGCAAGCTCCTTTTGTCGTTGCATCTCTTCTGCTTCCTGAACGATTGCATCTCTCTCTGCTACGGTCGCGCGTCCGCGTCTGCAGCATACCTTGCGTCAACAGGCGAGGGATCTCCGAGTGAGCAATACGTACTTGGGGACAAATACAGGTCTGAGGAGCAGTTTGGGCTTTTCTTCTTCCGACTCGGACTCATCCTCGCTCGACTAAGCAACATAGTTAGCCATAGACTACAAGCGTATGTGCGAAAGCTCGCCTCCTCTTCCTCTTCCTCTTCCTCTACCTGAGCCTGAGCCTCCTCAAGCTCCTCCGACTCTTCTACATGACATGGCTGGTGAAAAAAGAGCAGGGCATGTACATCACGCGACATACCTTCCTCCATGAGTGTTCTGCCAGACTCCTCGCGACCTGCCACTATGACCTTGCCATCTTGAGAGATGCTGACGTCTTTCAGCGAGACATTGAGCGCGCGCGCAGACTTTGCCTGAGTGGACCGTGTTGGCAGTGACTCTTCTGCTTCCTCCTCCTCCTCTTTTACAAAGTCCTCCTCGCCATCGATTAGAACATCGCCTTCTTCTCGTACCTCTGCCTGCTCTTGCTCCTCCTCAGAGTCCGATGGTACCTCCGCGGCGCCCTTTGGGGCCTTTCCTTTCCAGTAGCGCCCGGCTGCTTTGGTTGGTCGTGCGGTGGTGTGCTTTCTAACCTGCGTTGCGAGCACGGTCGACATAGTAAGTAGAGGGATTTGAGTCCGATCAACGCAGTTCGTAAGCAGCACCTTTGACTCTACGCCACATTTACTTGGCACAGCATGTTTGTTTGCTCAGCGCTCGGCTATCGAGACTTACTACCTTGCCATGCATACACTACCCTGAAGTGGCGGGAAGTGTTACCTTGATGTTCTCCTTTTCTTGCTCACCTTTCCCCGCACATTACATATTGCCAGTCTTCTGGATCACTTATAGTTACATTTCCGGTACCTTCCCGCCTCTGCTGTTGTCTGCCCTTTGCTTAGTATCTCACTATGAGCCGATGAGGTATTGACTTTTGTTTATACCTAAGTTGCACTCGCAGCGTGTAGAGCTCGTGGTCCAGCGAAGAGTTCAGTGTGCCAGTCTATGCGGCTATTCTCGGGACAAGCACCATGCTTATGCTGTACACAGCAGACGTTCAGCAGCCAATAAACGTCGGTCGATATGTCTATGTGCTGATTAGTCATCCCAAAAGCAGCAAGAGCATGATATGGAAATGTCGCCGGTTGACCAGCACCGTCCATGTTGTCCTCGCTCGCTCGCTCGTCCCTCTCGGCCACCCGCCGCTCTCCACTCGCCTTGACCTCCCACCGCCATGCCATGATGTCCGCCCTCTCCGGCCCCCATTCCCACCCGCCCCCCATACCAGACTCGAGGCAGCACCCCCCTCTCTTCAAAGACGCCCCGCCCGTCGTCGTCCCCACCGGCGAAGCCGTCTCAGCAGATGCCGCCTCCCCCCAAGTCGCTGCACGCCCTCCACCCGTCCCGAAAACCCCACGCCCGAGACCGACCATCCGGTCCACCAAGTCAGCCCTCTCCATCGTGCGTTTCGCTTTCTCGCTCTTTCATCCCGATGCATCGTACGGATCGTGACCATGTTTGGCGGCCGGTAGACACCCGGAGCCGTGCTGCGGCTCCGCGCTCTCCTCAATGGCCCGACACCCCAAGTCATACGCATTGGGGTACGCAACAAGGGCTGTGCTGGCCTTTCTTATCATCTAGAATACGTCGACAAACCTGGGAAATTCGACGAAGTCGTCGAACAAGACGGTGTGCGGGTGCTCATAGACAGCAAAGCGTTGTTTTCCATCATTGGCAGCGAGATGGATTGGAAAGAGGATGCGCTGAGGTAATGATCCCTTGTTTTCCCGAGGGCCGAACGATCTCATGACCCGTTCTCTGACAGCTCCAAGTTTGTTTTCAATAATCCTAATATCAAGGATGCTTGCGGATGCGGAGAATCCTTCACAGTCGCATAGCATTCTACTGACAATTTCGCAAACGCACAATCGCAAGTACCCACATCAATCCTCACCTTTGTTGTCTTGCGTCTATATACTACTTCCTGTATTCTTATCATACACAGGGTGCCCTATACTGCAATCACAGATAGCAACACATCTCGACGTCTTGAGAGCGCCAGGAACACGGAACTTGTTACGGGAGAGTTGGGTTCACATACTAACTTACAATATTACCGTACACTCCAGTGTCCTTTCACCCACCACCAAACGAACCAAGAACACGAACTATACCACTAAGCATCCAAAAATTCCTTGGGCATATCAGCGAAAGCTGCAGCACCGTTGCCCATCAACGCTAGCTGGGTAAGGCACACTGCAGTTTGGCGGTACAGCCGATCTAGCAAAGGTTGTGCTGGACGTCCTTGGGATTCTACAAAAGACATCAGTTCTCGTCGTCGCAGACTTGCTAAACTTGGCTTACGCAAAATAGCTTCATTGAGTTCAGTAGCAAGTGCCACCCTCGCCGCCTGCCCCGCGACCTCGGCTGCATCTCCCCCAGCCTCCAACGGATCATCATAAGCCATGATCACCGACGTCCGTTTGAATATCGTGCGGACTTCCGCGCGATTCTTGTAATCAGACTCCAACTCCTGACCATACGCAACGGCCCTCTCGAGGGCAGATCCATACTGGGCAGCTGTCGCGCCAGCCCAACTGCTGGTGGAAGAGAGCGAAACGACAGAAGGCGTACGACTTGGCCCAATAGCAATTGGTGCGCTGCGCGTGGGCATGTTCATCTCTGTGTGCGTGCTCGCGTCTGGCGTATCGACTTCTGCTTCGCCGCCATCGATGTCCATACCCAACCCATCCACCATCACCCCGCCGTCGCTACCCACTGTGTCCTCACTCACAGACTCCAGGACCGACCCAGATACAGATCTGGATACAGGTCCACAACCCTCCACGTTCATCTCATTCTCCTTTGCTGTCATTCTCTTCTTCAATTCCGCTGCCTCAAGCACGAGCTCGACAAATTTCCTGCACCGAAGCTTAAATAGCATAAGCCCTGCATCTGCCTGAAGCACCAGCGGGAAGTGTTTGCGAGTCGCCGTTAGCGCGGTGTCCACATCCCCAGAAACGACGCATTGGATAATGTGAGTGCGGAGCTCGATGTCATCGGCTGGGATCGGAGTTAAGACAGCTGGCCTTGGTGCGGAAGCGATTGGAGGACCATCACCAATATCCATATCCATGACGTAGTCATCCGTGGGTGTTGGCGTAACCGCCGTGTGTTCTGAACGAGCAGAGAGCCCGCCACGCGCACGACATTGAGACTCGAATGCACGGGCTGTGCGTGCGTAACCGTGATGCGAAAGATAAGATAAAACAAGGTCATTGAGCGGAACCTTGTCACTCGGGTCGGCAACAGTATTAGCAGAAACAGATGCATCATGCGAGCGAAGCTTCTCTGTGGGCCACGTCAAGGGTGTAGACTGAATCTTAGCCCAGGTATGATTACGCTGTTGAAGCACGTGATCTTCAATATCATACTTGAACTTCTCTTGTCCAAAGTTGGCGTGAATCGATTCGTTAGTGTAGCAGAGTCCGACGGCCGGAAAAACGTCAAAATCTTTACCGACATTCTTGAACACTGTGCCTGGAAATATCTGTTGGTCACGACAGCAGCTGAATTATAGTTGGGCATACCAAGAAGAGAGCCGTTCTTTGTGTAGAATACCTTGTTCTGGGTGAAGTCGATACCACAGCCAATAATATCACCGACTAAAACAAACAGGGTTGGAGATCTGTTTAGTTGATCGCGAACTGACACTACGTACCTCCGAAAGTGGCTCCAAAAGGAAACTCGTTCTTATCCCCAGAACATATGGTGCCGCTTTCACCGTGATATCCCCAAGAATTCTTCTCCCATCCTGGGAGGCGCGATACTTTGACGTCACGAGCAATGAACCTAGCGGTTACGTGTTAATAATTCCATATTGATTAGCAAGGGAATGAGCGAACCCAACGCTTATGCGGCTGAGCGGCGAACATCAGAAGGAGCGCACAGTAGAGATAGAGGTGGATATACCTCTTCGAGGCTTTGCTAGTAATCTCTACTTCGTAGTAAAATATTCCGCAAGCGGGTGGCACGGGAACGGCGGTACGGGCCGTTGCCGCGTCTTTGTCGGAGCCTCCAGATGCTCCTGGGGGCTAAGTCAGTCTAGGAACATACGCCGAGTAGCAGCTCACCTTGATATATTAGTTCTCGGCCATCTCCGCACACGCTTAGATGCGAGCTTCTGTATTCATCGCACCAGCGCGTGGGTAACAGCAAAATTGGCGACAAGGCGGTCATAGGGGATGGCGTACTTCTCTGGACCTCGCGGGGAGGAGGGCTCATGTCATCTTCGTCGCTGTCGTATGACGGGGACCGCTGCACCCGTCTTGCACCCATGGGATGTAGTCCCAGAGTTGGTTCTGTTTTCCGGGGAAGAATCGATGGCGATGATTCTGTCTGCAATAAATGCCGAAGCGCGGAGTGTTCCAGATAGGCAGGGCGAGGAAACGGAACTGTTTCTGTGGGAGCAGGGATATGCGCGACGGAAGGCCGTTGCGCACTGCGGGTCCTGGTGCCAGCGGAGCTTGGCCGCCTCGTACGACCTGGCGAACCAGACGAGGCAGCAGAATTATGGGGGCACACTGGATCGGTCGTGCGAGTCGAGTCAGACCTGATCACGCGAGGCTCGTAGACGGTGTACGGGGATGCGCTACCCCGCGCGGATAGAGCCGAGGAGTGAGAGAAGGAACGAGAGGTGGGCCTAGTGGAAGGACTGGAGGTGATAGAGCCGTTTCCACGGACGCCGTGTGGGATGCCTATAGTTCCGGGGGAGTTGCGTGGAGGCCATCCCTGGCTGGCTACGCGGGGCCGAGACTGGGTGGGGCTAGTGGAGAAGGGTATGGAGATTACGGATTCTATGTGTCGAGCGGGAGAAGTTGGGACCGTGCCGCGGACTGGGATGCTAGAAGACCGTGGATGCCTAGTGGACATGGCGACGGGGGAGAAGACAAGGGCGTGCGCTAGTAGCCAAGGAGCTTGATGCGGGGGAATGGTCACATCTCCGAGTCACATTCGTGTCACGCGATCATTACGCGTTCTCCTCCTGCCATCATGGTACCTTCCCAGTCCTCCCCGTAGCTCGGTCTGACGCGTCTCACAACACAGGAACCCTCCTTGCGCCTCGTACCACCCGCAGAACAAAAGTCCGCCTCCCTGACCGCCAAAGCCAACAGCTTCGGACTCCACGACACTCTCCAATATGGCCCACGCAGCATCGCCGCAGAAACGAAATCAAGGGGCGATATCGAGCATCGTCTCTCATGTGTAAGCAGTTGTTTGCCTGTCCTGCTTCGTGCCGTTCAATAGAGGCCCAGTGGGAGGAGACGCAGGACAACTTCAAATTGACGACGCTGCGTAACCTGCATGGGCTGCACGCACCGGCACGGCTACTCATGGAGCGCAAGATCGTCGCTGCAGTAAGGTCGCATGGTCATGACGCTATCTCTGCTGACAGCCCGGCATCTGTGCAGAACCCCCATATGCCAGGCATGGGACGGAGCAACATACACCTTGATATCCTGATGGGCAGGGACGAGACCCTGGATCCAGCAGATTTCTTCCTTGGTTTGTCCGCCATTTTGACCTGTATCGACGTTGCTGACATTGTCGGTAGGAATGGAGCAGGGCTTGCCGCAGAATCTTCACTCGGAAATGGAAAAGAAACTGCGCATGTGAAGTGGATTAGATAGACTTGTATCCGACCACACTGTATGTACATGTTTGCAAAGTTGCCGTCTCAGCCAGGTCTCGGATCTCAGAGATCGTAAGGCGCTTGGCCGACTCCATCATGTCGATACATACAACCACAGATTCTTTCGATATACAGCCCAGGCCATCAATCTCTGAACCATCGCTACAGTCCGGCCCTTTGCCTTTGTTTGATCACCATCTCAGGGTGCTCACGGACTCCTTTCTCAACTTTTTCCAGGAAAGGTACGTATCGCCGTGAACAAACGTGACGAAACCACCGAGATAATGACAGTACGTCAGGAAGCGTACAGAGGAAATATAGTGAGCGGGTCTCCGACGGACTACATCTCCCCATGATCCATGACGCGTTTTTGATAGTGTCGAATCTCTGCTCAAGTTGCATCGGAAAACAAAGTCCATTGATGCCTTTCTGGATGATCGTACAGATATGAGTACAGTTCGTCGGGCGTGGGGTGAAGTCAGGGACAACATAGAAAGGGGTTCGTCACATCCCGACAGCATCCAAACCTGACATCGTTAATTCACTCCTAACAGAAGCACAAACGAGACAAGCATTCTTCACATCCCTTACCTTGGATGCTGTGAACAGCTTGATGGCACTAAAGGTGCTCATGCCTGGTGTTGTGCAGCTGACTGGCATTGATCTCGGTCTAGGAAACCCAAGAACGCACGCGTAAACGCATCAAGGAAGACCTCAAGGAATCCATCTCCGCGTATTCGGATTATGCAGAGAACACCTTGCCGAAATTGAAACGCACTTACCTTAAGAAGTGTCAAGAAGTGGAGGTGGAGCGCTCTATTCCCTCCTCGTTCGTCTAGCTCACCCATAGTCAGGATTACAAGCTCACAGCTGGATCCGCAGCACAGCCTCCTTCGAGTGCGACGTACGGTGAAGTTGGCGGAACCTTCATGCCCAACTCTCGTTCAAATCCAGTTTTACCCTCAAGACCTATTGTAAATGCACCCCAACCTCTCCGACCCCTTGATCGAAGGCCTTCGGGGACTACGCATGTGGCGCGTAACCGTTCCCCATCGACTTCTGGCACAACATTTTCCGATTTTGCCCAACATGGTATGAAAACGTTGCTTGATCTGCACATTTGGCGCTAATTGTCTGCAGGTAAGAAATAGTTTAATCAGTTGATGACTTTCCTGGATAAGGATTCTACAGTCAAGGAGACACTGGGTGTACGTTCCGAAAACAGTGCGCTTCGTGCAGTTCGCGCGAAACGTGAAGCCGATGAGGCTGGTCAGTGCCGTCTTCGTGTGGTTCTCATCAATTTGTTCAAGTTCGTTTCAGATAAAGAATATCGTAAGGGGGTTTACTGGCTAGAAACCCTTCGACTTCGGCGAACGAAGATACTGGAAAGTGCTTATACGGTATGAGGTTGTATTTCCGTTATTTATCCTTCTGACGGAAATACAGAGCCTGGAGAGCTTCATTCGTGACTATTCGGGTACTGTCAAAGGTGTACTAGAAAAGTACACCGACAACATGACGTTAGCATCCTTGTCGTTGATTGTGGGGCGCGGCGCTCACTGGCTCACAGCGCGACTACCATGACACAGACGCAGTTGTCCGAACACGCAAGATCGATTGTTGCAAAGATCTCACCCGAAAAAGATGTATCCCTCATCACATCCCATATCCCCCGCGCTTTGACGTCCTTGATTCCGAAGGCCATATTTTATTACAACTATAATGTTGGGGAGTGTAGCGATTTGATCTTTGGTGTCAGTCTAGTGGATTATGCGACTTCTCGGGGTCTTGGAGAAACAGATATCCCGAAAATTGTCCGGATCTGTATACAAGAACTTGACGAGAGAGGTTTGGAATCGGAAGGTGTCTACCGCGTAAGATATACTTTTTTTAATTCCCCAATACCTATCCTTGACGCAGAACTCCACAGGTGTCGGGACGCCATGCTGTTGTACAAGATGTGCGCCTTTCGTACACCCACCGCAAAACCAGGCTGACACAAACATAGTTGCAACACAAGATAGAAAGAAATGAGGCTGCCTTTAAGTTCAATCGATTAACCGATGATGTGTACGCTGTTTCTTCGCTTCTGAAGGTGAGCATTGTGCCTGCGGTGTTGCAATCCCCTGACCTGGTCCATTAGTTATATCTACGCGAACTACCTGAACCCTTGTTCAAATATACGCTCTCAGACCGCACTGAGCACACAGAAGGTCGAGGTAAACTACTCCTTGCAACAACATCTGATCACTACTCATGTTACACGTCAAGTTCGAGACCCTAGCTCGATAGCCCTAATGCGTTCCAAGATTCGTAGGTTGCCAGCTATTCATCGAGAAACGCTGCGAGCCATTGTGGAGCACCTTGCACGCGTCGCCGCATTCTCAGAGAAGAACAAAATGGATGTCAGAAACTTGGCAATCGTGTTCGGCACTGTTATATTCGGTGAGGAAGGAGGCGATCTGCTCAGCGTTCAATTCACCAAGGTTACTTGACCTTCTACTCACGCTTGTAAGACACTGACCCTATCCCCAAAAGGATACAAGGATGGATGACCTAATTCAAAATGCCACGCAGCTATTCGACGATCCACTTCCGAGCAGTTCTCCCCCATTGCCTGATGCCCCACCTGGAGAGCCAGTGCCGGTATACAACTACGGTTCATCCCACACAAGGGTAGGGAGCGTCCTGCTACGACCGTTATCACCTCGGCAAAATGAAGACTTTACGCCACGACTACCACCTCGACCAGCATATAGTATCCACCCTTCACTTCGGGCCAGTAACCCAGTGTCACCCATCCAGGCAACGATGGACGTCCCTCCTATTCCATCTCGTCCTTTCGAAGAGTCAATGTCTGAGAACACAAACACATCGGCAGAGCCACATATTTTGACTTCCCCGCCACCCTCACCCTCTGCGCTGTCGCCACGTTCTAGTTCTGTTTCTCTTCCGGCTGCCAGTGACTTCTCTGTACATCGTAGTGATACATCATCCAACTTGTAGTATTTTTGGGGTCTTGTAAATTTATCGGTCTTAGATGGGGTATGATATATCGTATTCGCTAACAGAGAAGAGATTGAGTCCCTATTCGTGGAACGAGTCGTGCCACTGTGACACAGCCCAGTCACTATCCATCTCTTCTTCTTGATATTCGTCCTTGTCCCATTGCCTCTGCCACTCAATGACATCTGGGTGGGCCATGACCCTCGGGTAAAGCAAGTAAGCAGGAGAGCTAAGCAACGAGCTACCATGGACTTACTTTTCGGGGGTAAAGCCGACAATCTCCAGTCCCTCCATACCAGTGGCGCGCGAAATGGCGACGTACGCTGAATTAGCGTGGACGTCGTGAGTGGTGGTAGAACGTAAAATTCAACCAACTCACCTTGGCCTTTTTCGAATATCCGACCCAAGTCCACCTTGACTCGGCTGAGCGTCTGTCCTTGCGATTTGTGTATGGACATTGCCCAGGAGAGGGCGAGCGGAATTTGAAGCCGCCGAGCCTCGAGGTTGCCTTTCAGACCCTCGACTGTGAATTCGACCGGCGAACACAAGAGAGATTTGCCGTTCGTGAACTTGACGAGCGGCCAGAGCTGGTCCTTCTTGAACGTGTGGTCGTCGAGTGCAATGAGGCCAGGTGCACCTTCCTTGACACCCGGCGAATTCACGATAGGAGCTACCTGGCCCTCCTTTCGCCGTTCCAACTCGGCTATTTGAATGTAGCGTGTTTGCGCTTCGTGAACACTAACAAACTCGACGACTTTGCCTAGTGACCCGTTGACGAGCACCCCTTGCAACATGTTCTAGGTTGACAGATATGTGAGGCATGGGAATGGACAGTAGGACGAAACATACACGAAGTAGCATCACCTGAGCCCCCAGCCTTAAAGGGACTTCTTTGGGACAGACAAGCTTTTCGAGCAACTTCTCAGCCTGGTTGACCGTGAGGAGGTCATCATACATGTCACGGCCACGTGCGTCCATCGCTTTATACACTACTGTTTCGCCTGGTAGTTTGCCGAGGCATGCAAGGTTGTGTTTCTCCACCTCGGCTTTGAGGGGAAATCTAGATAGACAAAGGATAAAGGCGATGTCTTAGGGTGAACGTACATGACATACAACAGTGTTGGACTGATGCCATCATCATAGTCTATCTGACGACAAAGCTTTTGGAATTCCTCTATATGCCAGTCCACTAGGACGCCGGTTCGCATTGAGGCGAGCATTTCGATGAACACTGTGAAGTGTCAATCTCATAAAATGATGTTGAAAAGAGAATAACATACTGTTGTCTTTCTGACGGAAAACCTTGGTAAGCTTCACCTTGTGCTCTATGCACCGGCGCCAGCTCCAGGCGTGGAATGCGAATGTAGCATCGATTTTACTGGTCGAATCCTGTTCGGGTACCGGAGGTAGCTGGAAAAAGTCCCCTGAAGCGATGAGCTGGAAAGGGGGTCGAGTTTACTGCTTGGATGACGGGACCGCTGAACTTACCTGGATGCCCCCAAACGGACGAGAATCCTTTCGCACGAAGCGTGCAATGGCTTCCTACATCTTGCATGTGGGCCTTTGATCGAATTTTCCAGTAGAGCTCGAAGACTTACCAATTTGTCGAATAG
This sequence comes from Xerocomellus dryophilus, assembly GCA_038089495.1. Taxonomy (NCBI): domain Eukaryota; kingdom Fungi; phylum Basidiomycota; class Agaricomycetes; order Boletales; family Boletaceae; genus Xerocomellus; species Xerocomellus dryophilus. The sequence continues at coordinate 28,070 of JBBPKY010000126.1, forward strand.
ACGCCCGTCCAACATCGACACTGACACAAATGAACATCATTCTTTGGTCCCACAAGCAATAGACCAACCTTCGTCAATTATAAGAGCCTTGGCTTCCATCCACCGCTTGATTGCATCGCGATTTAGACGAAATTTCAGCTTCTCAAGTGGCTCTTTTCCAAACCCGATGCCTGCCCAAGAGTGGATCGTCTGCCCGCCGATGTTCAAACCGGCAATTCCAGTGGGAGCGGTGATCCCGATATCAGAACCGTATACCGAACGTAAATAGTGGATTATGGCCCGGAGTAGCACTGACTTTCCTGTACCTGCAAACGATGGTGAATGTGCTGATCCTCATATGCAGTCCCCAAACGTGGTATCACCAGCTGGTCCAGTAAAGAAAATATTCCGGCCTGACTTGACCAACTTCAGAATATTCTTCTGTTCGTCTGAGAGTTCGACGGAAGGCTCTGCTACGGGAAGAGTGGGAGAGACAACTTTTACTTCAACTCGTTCCCTTGAAACCTCCTGCATTTGGTTGCGTCTGGGAATACCATCATCGGGAAAATCTTGCTGGGGAGCATTAAACGTTGTGGTCGACGTTGAGGACGTGACAGATCCCGCATTGATGTTGAGGTTAATATCTAGCAGTCCGATACGAAAACAAAAAGCCAGAGTGAGATTTCCTGACTCCACCAAAGAACGTTCGATCACAAGTTCCTGGAGATACGTACTCGTATGAATAGTAGTCACAGGCGATACACGAAACTGGAACCCCGTCATCCACTCTTGGGCATCGTGGATGCTGTCGAACCCTTTGCCACTGGACCCACTGAACCCAAAGGTCTGGATAACAGACGGAGTTTAGGGCCCGTGTGCTGCACAACTGCCAAAATGACACCCACCGCAGCTGCGAACTGGAATGCCCTTAGCGGTTCTCGAAATGGGTTTCGAAGTGCTGACGGGCTACGTACCTCGGTATAGTTGTCATATATGCGTGAACCTTCGCGTCCAATGCGCACTGCATAATACCGCCGACTGTTGTTCATGTCTCGAGAAGCACAATGTAGGTTGGTGAACACCGGACGCACAACGGCTATGTGGTCAAGCTTTCAGACGGCATGCATGTGAATGCGAAGAATCCTGTGGGATGCACATGTACGTAACTACAGCAGACTCCTGGACCCCCTAACACGTACCTCTCGGGATAGCCCTGGAGGTACGGGTTACTAGGGAGTATGGCCAGGGGTATCCAAGAGGTCCAACAAGAGACTAATATTTCAGGTTTATTTGTCTAGAGTATCTCTTACTCTTTCCTGATAGGACATCGATAGCTTCCCGAGGTGTGAAATATAGGTTATATATAACATACAATTGCCTTTTTCAGATATTAGGGTTAGGGTTAGCTCGCACTTTTGTAGCGATGTATGGGTTACGACCTGCAGGCTATAGCAAATTTCCTGAAAAGAGCTATGGGCTATGGGTTGTGGGTACCAAATTCCTGCAAACCAACTGGGGAAATTGAAAAAGCTATGGGCTATGAGGGAGTGGGTTATACCTGGTATGCGTTAGGAGGGATTCAACTGAATACATTTTATAGGTCGCGGCAGATATCAACCCCAGTAAGCTTCTTGGGCTTCGTCAGCATCCATGTCAGACCACTCATCCCCAGCATGATCCAATCCTTTCAACAACGATTCCTTTTGTTCGAGGTCGTTGTGCCAGGCTAGAATTCTCGGATGAACCATCACTCTGGGCACTGTTATTGAGCATCTATGTAGAAGTCTATGGATTCGATTCGCTTACTTGCTGGGATCAAAATTGAGGACTTCCAGAGTCTTCATACTCGTCGCCCGGGAGAGAGCTACATAGGCTGCATGGAGTCAAGCAGTGGTTTCCGGCCGATTACGAACAATAACACCAACCTTGACCTTTCTCAAAGGTACGACTCAAGTCCACTTTTACGCGTTCCAGCGTCTGTCCCTGAGATTTGTGAACAGACAACGCCCACGCAAGGATCAATGGAATCTGAGATATCCTCAACAAGCTGTCACCTCAAGATTAATGGACAACGAACCTGTCGACGTCTAGCCTCCACTTCTCCATGAGCATTGTCCACTGTAAAATCAGTTGGCACACAGAGCAACTCCCTCCTGTTCGTGAACCGAACGACAGGCCACAGCGAACCATCATACCTCGCGGCCGCCTGTCGCGCATCACGCTCGGAACCACGCAGTCCCTCTTCTGTAGCGATCTCCATCTTGTTTTGCATTGCTTCTTGAGAAGTACAGAATTTGATGACTTGTCCCACTGAACCATTTACCAGCTCTCCTTGGACCATGTTCTGAGTAGGTAAAATTCAGTTTCAGGAAAAAGCAATAAATCCTAAAAACACCTTGATTAGCATAACCTGGGCACCAACCTGTATTGCACTGAGAAGACACTATTTAACGACGAGGTGACCGAACAAACCTTGAGTTGAATGACTCGCGGAGCGACAAGCCGCCCTAGCAATTTCTCCATTTGTTGTTCAGATACCCGGGCACCATTCGAGTCGTGACCTGCAACATCGGTAGCATTGTATTGTATCACTTGGCCAGGGAGTGCACGAAGCCTTGATTCATTGGCGCGGTCAACTTCAACTCGAGTTGCGTATCTGGGAGGCTGTCAGCACACATTTAGAGATTGAAATATAAATATGCTGATACAATTGCGTTGGACCGATCCCGTCCTCGTAATGCAATGGTCTGGAAAGCTTCCGGAAAGCTTGGATGGCATGATTATCCACTTTCCCCGTGCGCATATTGTTTAACATATCCACAAATGCTGTTGGTCTCAAGTCCTTGAATTCGTCAATTCTCAAGGAAGGTAACAAATACCTTGTTCTTTTTGCCGAAATACCTTTGTCAGCACAATAGGGTGCTTAATACATAGATTCCAACTGCCTGCCTCAAAGGCAAAGATTGGTGGTACAGGGTTACCATTTTTGTCACGGTCCGGGACTGGTGGCAGCTGGCAAAAGTCACCAGATAGAGCAAGCTGACGGTGATGTGAGCCTCCTGAGGGACAGCTGAGATAATATGCACGACCTGTATTCCGCCAAATGGTTTATCGCTGTTCCTTAGCGTTCGAGCAATGAATTCCTTATATCTGTCAGCGATACACTGATATTCGAGCAAATTCTCACAAGCTTATCAAAAAGGACACCGTCAATCATGGATACTGGAGGCAAGAATCGTTAGCAAGCAACACATGCGTGTAAGATTCCCATACTTTCATCCAAAATGAGGGTCTGCACCCTTCGCCAGCGGTCGAGCACATTTCTTAACTTCTCTTGGCCAAGAAATTTGCCTGCGAGTTTCTTTGCGCTCTCTTGTCCAATGCCGATGCCGGCCCACGAATGCAATGTGGTGCCACCAATGTTTACCGAAGCGATTCCAGTGGATGCGGTGATAGCAAGGGTAGGACAGCCTCTCCCTCCACAAGCATCAATGATGGCGCGAAGTAGGACGGACTTTCCCGTCCCTACAAAGATTCAACTTTCGCTCAGCTGAAAAGAACATATGTTTGTTACCAGCTGATCCGGTGAAGAAAACATTTTCTCCCCTCTGCACCATTTCTAGTACAGTTTTCTGTTCCTTAGATAGGACGACAGAGGGAGCATGGACAGTAGGAACATGCTCTATAAGTGAATCAGGTGTATCTCGTTGGCCAGAGGGTTCGGAGATATAAGTGTGGGTCTGTGTCGCTGGATCGGACTGCGGGGGATGTTTGGAATTAGACGGATCACCTGAAAGACGAGTGAGACAATGTGGATTAACGGGCTGAATACCCCTATCCAAACTTACGTTCCAACCGATGAGGTGTGGAAACCCATTTTTCTGCATCTGCTCGACAGGTGAAGCTCTTGAATATAGCTGCGGGCCATCTCGAAACCTACGAGTCACGTTAAAGGAGTGAATCTGAACCAAGCAACATCTTACGTTGGCGTTGCACTTTTCGTTCTTTGAATAACCTCAACATAGCGGACGAGGATAGTATACTCACCTCTTCCCAAGTATCATATATCTTTGAACCTTGACGTCCTACGCGGACAGCGTAGTACTTCTTTCGCGGGGCTTTTGGCATGACCAATTTGAATGACTCGGTGCAAGGTGACCGGCAAACGCGGTAGTAGTACTCTATAATTCGAGTGGTCACGCGGAAGTCACATGGGTGTAACGCGTCATGCCCCATTTAGGGATCAACCCGTAAGATGTACGGAAAACTCTACTTGGAAAAATCAATACATAAGAGATACAGATCACGCTGCGGCAATTGGAATGGAAGACTAGACAAGTTCTACAAAATTAGCCGGAAATATTCCCTCTTTACCATTAAGCTTGCCCTTCCACCTAGGTGGTTTAAGTTGTGAAAAGGGCTACATATGAAAAGGAATGGTGTGAACTGACCAATCGTCGGTACTGTCGCTCTTTCGAGTAATAATTATCACGTCTCCCCTTGAGAACGACAGGTCGCCCGCCTATCGTGGACTAAGGTGAAGATACTTTGGATGAACCAGACCACACACCTCAACAGCGTTGAATTCATACAGAGCGATCGCACGGGCAACACCTTCAAGAGGGGAAAGTGGTTTGCTTAACTCGGGCTTTGTCTTGAAGCGCGGTGACGAGGGTTCAACGGTATCACGACAGTCTTCAAGTTCGTCCTCCAGTGGTGGTGTAGACGAAAATGGGTTCGTATAACCAGTGAGACCATCTCTTTGTTCAGTAGAATACCCTAGTCTAGGAGCACTTATGGAACGTGAATGGGAAGCTGTCTTGTCCGAAAGGGTCGAGTGAACTGAACGAAAAGGCGGCAGTGAGTTGAAAGGGGATGCAGGATCATAAGAGTCCACGGAAGTGTGCGAAATGCTTGCGGACGTGCCTACGCGACGCGACGGCCGGTGATTAGTCTGCCGAACAGAACTTAAATCAGGTTCAAATTCATCATCGAAGCCTGAAGAGCGAGGAGATGGCACGTCGATGTTTTCCAATCGAGCCGGACTGTGGTCGTCTGGGTCACTGGAAAGGTGAGGGGAGGAATTGCCCCAATGTGGCGGTGGAAATTCGGTATCCTTTTTCTTTTTCCCGAGGAAGGAAGAAAACCGCGGAGTCTTTGAATCAGTTGTACTAGTCCCGCTGGTGCTGCCAAACGCATATGGTACTCGTCCTTCAACCTGATCGTCAATCCAGTCCCGAGTTCCAGGCCTAACTGTGCATGATTCCAAAGTTTTCACTAGGGGTTCGGCCCAATCTGGACATGGTACAGCTCCGCTAAGGAGCATCTTGGCCGTGACGTCTTGATTATAAGCGACAGCGTTGGCATCTTGCCGCTCCACAATAACGGATCCTTCAATAGACACGCCTCCGAAGAGTCCCCGGGTCTTCGAATAACTATACCTGTCATAAACGGTAAAATGTAAACCATACATGGTAGAGAAGCAGCTTACATTGCAGCAACCTTTCCGCTAGAATTCAAGGAACCGATTGCCTCCCCGTTCCTGCCTAAAGGTCCTACAGCGACGCTCATGTTTCCTCCTAGAGTCAGCGACCCAGCTGACATGAATGATTTCTGACAGGCTAAAATCAGCGATACGTATTGAACATGCTCTTTGAACCCACGACTGCCTGGAAGATTGGCTTGAGCTAATGGTGGTGACATATAAAGGAATGAACTTACAGCAGCTGAGTTCAAAACAACCAAAAAATCCGTCATCTCTGCGCCAAGCTGACCACCAACGCCTAGACCAGCAGAACCGATCGCGCTGGGAGCAGACCAAGCTACAAGGTGGACACTCGATGTCAAGCAACATCTTGTACCTGGTGTAGAACTCACATCCATTCGGGAGTTTTGCAATAACGATTCCGGTCCCAGCTCGTGCTGAGAAGAGGAACCCAGCTTTGAAGACAGTGAAGATCGCAAATCCCTTGGCATTTTGCAGGATGCCGCGTGGTATGATCTGATACACGATCAAAGATATATGGCAACCGAATCAAGGAACCACTTACACCGTCCAGACCATTATTCCTGCCATCGGCGAAGGAAGAAACTTGCGTGATCACCGATATGCAGAAAGCGGGGATTGTAGAAAGGACCAAACTCACGTATCTTGGCAGCTTTCTGGCATTCTTTGGGCAGAGTCTGCGGTAAGGGCGAGTTAAATTTCATCGTCTGCACGCGGTATTGCACTTCAGGTCAGACGGCGCTTCTACTGGATGAGATGGCGGTGGTTCTGGTGTAGATGCGCAGTTGGCTGTGCGGCTCGGACAGCTTCCCGTGAGCATCATGAGGGAGCTTTGTAATGGATGTGACAGGTGACGTAACCGAAGTCGAATTGACAGAGTCACACCACTACAGTACTACTCTAAGCTACGTGCCACCAGGGTTATAATGATACACACCGATCGGGCATGGTGCCCAGTTACTATGGTCATCCAACAATCTCCAACCAGCAGCTGGAACTCCTCCTGGCCGCGTAGCGCCGTTCCTCGCCCTGGAGCCATTATCGTACGGTGCCGATATTTGAAATTCATCAGCCATGAGTATCTGTAGGCGTTCCTCCATGTTCACAAGATCGTGCGCTTGCCAGGGCTATGACCGTTATTATCAGACCACCTGGACGAAATGATATTCCCGTACTTGTATAGGAACGGCCGCCACAGCGGACCGCAAGAGTTCGACACTCACTTCCAGATCCTCGGAACCTACCGAAATTGCCTGTAAAAGCTCATTTAGACTACCCAAGAATCATCAGCATCGTTGAGAATGGAGTAAATCGATCATACATTTTTGCCTCTAGCCCGGAATTATGCCCTGGGATAAAGATCGAAGCAACTTGAAGAATGACTTCTCTCCTCAAATCAGTTCCATGTTTTGACTCGTCGGTCCAAGTCCGCGCAGCCCAGCTTGCCCAGCGGGCAAGGTATTCGTTGTAAATAGCACCACCGGGTAGGCTTTTGGAATCTAGCTCGACAACATTTACATCCACATTTGACCCCATCAGATCATCCAATAAAACCGAGACGATCCTATTAATGAAGATGGATGGGAAGGTGGCATGGGTTGCGTGAAGTTGCTCGAGGAGCGGCGTCCACAACGCGAGACTGGCGGCTGTAGGCAGGAACGGACCCGCGCGAGCACAGCATTTTCTACGGGATGATCAATAACGGACGACACAACTGCTGACGATTTCTGACCTCTTAGACAAGGGAACAATAGCACCTCTCTCAAGGAGGGCATTACAAATAATCTCCAGTGCCCACTTTTCTTTCATGTCGACTCGGGTGGCAGCGGAATTATCATCAAACCCCCATCCGAGAGGATTAACGGCTAGTGCCGCTGAGACCTTTGCTTCGGCTATCCAGCGTTCGATATCGCGCATCACGGTATCAATTTCGTCTTGGTGCTGTTTGCGTAACGCCCCATCTCGCGTAACGGCCTTCATAAGAAGTTTATATGACTTCAAAAGAGGTGCGATAGGACGCAATGACAATGATGATGTCGATGTGGGTGCGGAAGGATTGAGTGTCGAATGAAAGTAATTGTGGAGAAGCCAGAAAAGGGACTAGCATCGAACAGAAGATCAGGATAACTGTACGTCAGTTTTAGTGTAGTCAACTACCTCTCTGCAGCCCTCTCTGAGTAACTCAAGGCTGGGTAATTCCTCGTGAGTTGCAGCATGTCTGAGCTCCACGAGCCACGACGGCAAGCCAAGCTGGTTGGCTATGGCGGCTATGGATCTTGCATACGCGCCAGATTGCAAAGGATCTACTAACCCATTGACCATCCGGATGATCGCTGCTGCATAGGTCTGTCGAAGACTCAGGGCAATCTTGGTCGAGCCTGAGGGGATATCTCTGCAAGATGCATCCAGCATGCGTGCCGCTAATATGGCTAAGGCGGAATCAAGGGCGTGAGGGAGTGGCGTCGCTGCTTTCCATGCCGATAACTGGAACAGATGACTTTAGAGATGTACGGTGTGCGGTGAGGTGGAACTTGCCCTATTGATCGCAAGTGTTTTGGCTCCGAGATCCTCTTCGTCCGCGGAAATCCATGAACATACCTGCTCTAATTCACCAATGCAAGACCATGGTACTCGTCTGGGTAGCCGCATAGCTCCTGGATCAATGTCACAAATCCACGCACATCCACTAACAAGACGAAATTAGACGGTGGCAGGTGGCTGTACTTGCGCAGTCCTTAGGGCTGTGACTCAGCTGTAAATCTCAACTCACATCTCATCTCACCAGTGGACGTCACGGGCATCGTGCTGGCCAATGGAACGAGTCCATCCACTGCGGGCCGTATTCCATAATTTTGAGCAGAAGTGTCAGCTTGTGTCAGCCGGGCCTTGAGCTTGAGTTCTGACGTCGGCGCCTAGTACTGGCGAGCTCGAGAAGAGAGAAATTTCGGGTGTGTTTTTGGTTTCCCTGCCGGTCAAAGGGCATACTCTGATACTCATTGCATGGGACTTTGGCGGTCCTAGTGCTACGCATTATGAGATATTCTACTTGTGGTCCAGGGACTGGTAGGACCGTACTACGAGGTCCCTTCAAATTGGCCACAGGGATTGACCCAACGTCACATCGAAGAAGTCTCCGCAACGCGCAGTACGAAATTCATATTGGCCTGTGCATTCCGGACGCATTATCCGTGACAAAAATACACCGCAGCACTGCCTCCGTCAGGTTCAGAAGAGGCATGGCGCCGTGGGCAGGGCAAACATCACTGCCTCTCTAGAGGCGTGGTTTCATACATAAAGTTCGGGCCCTTGTCCCAACATCTTTCATTATCTTTCTCTCGCGGTCGTCAACTCCCTCTTCTGCTCCCCAAGATGTCCCTTGATACCCAAGGCATTATCTCCGCCGTGACGCTCGCGATATATGTTCCCATCCTCTTTTTCACAGTTCGTATATGCTCCAGATATGGTGTGAGGGAGAGGGGATGGCTATTACTTGTCATTTTCTCGTTGAGTGAGTCCCCGTGTCGAGATCCGATTTTATTTACTTACAATATCCAGTCCGGATCGTCGGCGGTGCATTATTAGTTGCCGCAGAACTGATTGTTCCAGTCGTGACTGGACTGTACATTGGAGGTTACGCCCTCGAGGCTTCAGGCTTATCGCCTTTGTTGCTCAGCACCCTCGGGCTGTTAGAAATCATGCGAGTCCATTTAGAACACTCTCATTGGTTGACTGACATTGTGACAGAACCGAAGGACCGGACGGGAGGAAGAAACATGGTCGCCTATTCAGGATTCTGCACATTGTTGGAATGGTAGCCCTGGTTCTGACGATTATCGGTATATCAAGCACGAGCTCCAGTTCACAATCTAGTGCCAACACAGAACGTCGTGTTGGCGTACTGATGTTTGCTGGATTGTATATCATCTTGGTCGCCGTCACTGTCATGCAATGGGCCAATCGTTACCGGCTCATGAAGTACCGCAAGCAGGTGTGAAACCATCTTTCAACATTACTTCATCCTGGCTAATTCGTTAAACAGCTACTTGTTGCAGTTTCGGCTGCCCTACCCTTCCTTGCAGTCCGTGCGTTGTATAGCGTACTTTCCACCTTCTCATCCAGCACATTTGATCCTACGGAGTCACCCACTGATTCCAATTCCTCTCTGGCCAAATTCAACATGTTCACGGGAGAATGGCAATTATACGTCATCATGGATGTTGTCATGGAGTATGCTGTGGTGGTCATCTACACGTTGGCCGGCAACTTGTTACGCTTGGACCAAGACTACGGACTGCAAGAAACTGATGAATACCCCCTGTACCGCCCCCAATACCAGTATTGAGTGGTTTACCCCACGAATACCCAAGGAAGCTTGCTCTGGCGTAGATTGTACCCGCCACCTCAGGAGTGTCGTAGTGGCACGGAGCGGATGGCTCGAGGCTATTTGGACATCTATTTCAGAGATACCGTAGTCCGTAGATATATTGTAACCAGTTAGTAAAATGAAGACTGGACGGACTGTAACATTAACGCTACCAATTAATGATGCGGCACGAATCATATCATCACACCGTGATCATCTAAGAAATGTCAGAGCTGCATAGTCAAGCATTCCCCAAGCTGCCCCAAGGAGCAGTCACCAATCGGTCTGGAGAGTGCTCCGGCTTAATTGAGCTCCTGAGGTGACTATCCCTCTTCCCTGCCAACCTGTATACCCGCAGCCAAGAGAAACTGGCGAGAGTTACTTTGCAAAGGCAAAGCTCAGTGAGGGTGCTCTTATTGGAAAACAGTAAAAGACTGGGCGAGCTTATAAGGACATCAAATGGATTATGTAATGGGCATAAAATAGTAAGTAGTGTATCTGTACTCTGACATCATTAGTTGATAAATCAACGGAAGTTGGGCAGCCATCTGGTACTTTCCAAAGCCAAAAAGGCGTGTCAAGTATTCGTGAGCAAATAAAATCTACCTTCCGGTGCAACTTGCATCTTACCGGTAGGATCGCCTAGAAGGCAAGCATGGTCAAGGATGGTGTTATTATTTGACAACCTACCACGCTCATGGTGGGCACCGGTCCAAGTTCCAACGATCCCCGTTGCGCTTGCTATGCTCCAAATTGACCCCTTCTGAGTTGTAGACAGATAAGATTCAGCTGAATGTCCTAGTATCTGATTCATGAGGAAAACAAGGATCACCTCCACTATATGCATGCTTCGCGCGCAGACACCTGACATGGCCGTGAGATGATCTGACTTCGTAGAAGAACACACCAACTTGAAAAGACTTCCAAATCGCCAGCGCACTACGCCGTCGTCAGCCACGTGTACTGATCCGACTACCGTGGCCTCCCTACCATGAATACCATGGGGTGATCCAGAGGAGTGAAGTGTGGGGTACTTTGTATCCTCAGACTGGGGGAATCTGTCGAGAGTGTAATATTTCTGTACTGCGTCTGGACCTATGAGGTGTAAGTTGGGCTCGATCGAAGTGAGTCGCTCCGGAAATTTGGGAATCTTCAAAGAACGATTGAGGATTGTGGGCGATGAGTTCTGCATGTACTCTACGCTGAAGCTCCGACTTCCAGTCAAACTGGGTGCCTTTGCGGAAACCTTCCAGTGGTCATCGAAGGGGAAAAGGAGCGGTTGGCGCCGGAGATACTGGTCCGTGGTGTCATTCACGAACGAAGTGCTGGCACTGCGATCTCTGTCGGTACGGACCAGAACTTATTCGAAGCCGACATCCAGGGCGCTGAGAAAGAAGATGGGGCGGCGACCACAAGGGGGAAGGGGAAACAAGCACTTTCTTATGAAGGCAATCAGATGTGAGCGTTGTCAGCAGGCCCAACAGGAAATGTTCGCAGCCGAAGTTCCAATAAATTCTTCCGAGTGTACAGGAACGGCCCTCTCACTCGGACATGGTACGGGTGGGAATACCGGTGACCCTGAGTATTTACCATGCCTCGAGCTCACCCTCATGATTATATAGAGATCGTGCTTATGATAGGCTGGAAGCATGTAGGACCGCGGAGAGTGGTTTGTCGCGGATGAATTGTGTTCAAGATTCGCACGTTCAAAAGCAGTGTAGTGACCGAGTCCCTTACAGTCTCTGGTCCTGGCCAAGGGTATTTACTACCAGCGCACAAATTGCTTCTAGGATGTATTCGTTAACTCGCACCATCCTATATGTCTCGTTAATCAGTCCTTCAATTGCGTTCCAGTTTCCGTTCAAGGTCCCATTCCTCAAGTCCAGTCAGGCAATCGTCGCGGAAGAGCAAGCAGCAAGTACAACTCCTCGTGTCGCTATCATTGGAGCTGGCGCTGCGGGTTCATCTGCGGCGTTCTGGATATCAAAAGCCAAGCAAAGATCCGAAATTGACGTGGAAGTGGATGTCTACGAGCGCGCGTCTTACATTGGGGGTCGTGAGTGTTATGTTCGATCAGTGTGCCAACTTCATCGACGCGTCGAACTCCTAGGGAGCACAACTGTCTATCCTTACGGTGATCCCACTTATGCCCAAATTGAGCTCGGTGCCTCGATATTTGTCGACGCGAACAAGAACTTGATGAGGGCATCGAAGGAGTTCAACCTCAGCCTCAATGACTTTGGCGACGAATTCTCGGACATGGGTATATGGGACGGCAGCAATTTCGTCCTTATTGTAAGCACTACCTGCCTATCTCGACTAGCGACAAAACATTTCTTGATGTTTGACCAAAGATGAATAACTCCGGCTACTACAAAAGTTGGTGGACGACACTTAAAATCCTATGGAGATATGGTTACGCTGCTCCAGTCAAGATCCAAAAACTGTGAGTAGATAGGAGTCTTTCAAGTCACTACTGATGCGCATCGAAGCGTTCAAAATTTGACCTCGCGGTTTGTGGGTTTGTACACAACAGAGTCACCCCGGTGGGATGACGTAGCAGATCTCGCCACCACGTTTGAATGGAATGAAGCGTCTAATTCTACGTGTATTGATCACCTCAATGCAAACGGTGTTTCTCAGTTGTTTACACAAGAGATGGTCGAAGCCTCTACACGCGTCAATTATGGTCAGGTAGGGTTATTCTTCCAAAGTTAGAAATGCTTGACTAATTATATCTTCTAGGATGTCGGTGAGATTCATGCGTTGGGGTGCTTGGTGTGCATGGCTGCTACCGGTGCATTCGGCGTAGCCTCGGGGAATTTCCGCATATTTGAGAATTTCCTCAACAACTCAGACGCCAATGTTTATCTTAACACAGAGGTACGGGTATCATTAGCTGTGATCTGGCGTAGAGCCTGGATGACACTTTTTCTAGGTCGAAGAAATCAGCCGCATCCCTGGCTCATCTCTGTGGACCGTTCGCACTTCTTCAGGAACAGAAGTGTATAAAGACATTATTCTTGCTGCCCCTTTCTACCAGACAGGCATTACGATTTCGCCGGAGCTCGCGGACAAAATTCCTTCACAGCCATATGTCCATCTCCACGTCACTCTACTCACCACCCATGATGATACGATGAAAGCAAATTATTTTGGCCTGTCCCCGGGCGACCACATACCGAAATCAATTTTCACAACTTCGCAGGGTGTACAGTCTGGCGGAATCGAACCCGAATTCAACTCACTGTCGTATCATGGGCGTGTTCGTAAAACGAACGAGACCGGTCATTGGAGCGATCAAGAGGAGTGGAATGTCAAGATCTTCTCGAAGCATCGTATCTCAGATGAGTGGCTTTCGAAGGCGTTTGACCACGTTGGTTGGGTGTACAGGAAAGAGGTCAGTGTTTATGCACCGTTCGCTTGTTTCCCTTGCTCAGATGGGGCGCCAGTGGGATGCGTACCCAGTGTTACCGCCCACTGCCAGGTTCCCCCCAGTCAAGATTGACCAAGGATTCTACTATGTGAACGCATTTGAACCGTGAGTCACTGGTTTTCCTAATCTTTCACTTACTTGACGGATTTGTCCATAGGTTCATCTCAACGATGGAAACTGAAACTGTCGCCTCGCGCAACGTTGTCGACCTTCTTTTGCACGAGGAATTTGGTTCGGGTATTTGTGGCTCGAGCTTGATCTCTGGCTCCGAGACTGGCATTCATGAAAATGCCACCCGTGTCGTAGAGAGTAGTAGTTTTGTACTGGGATGGGACTGTTGAGGGAGCAGCTTTTACCCATTTCTAAACTACTTTATCTCGGAAGACTCAATGGTGTATATATTCCATACTTTTAGTTTGTTCGTCCCACGATTGCTTCAGTATTGTATATAATAAGAATGGATTTACAATTCAGTAACGGGTGGAACAGTAGAAGTGAATGTTTGTTTCCCTTTATCTTTGCAACTCTTTTCACAACTCTCTTTCTCTACGATGGGGATATTTAGGGGGTTTCAGTAGCTTCTGGTGTTATCTCGTCCGCGGACTTTTCTGGGACGGGATCGAGCGGTAGTTCCTCTTTACCCCTGCGATGAATCTCCTGTTGAAGGTCTGGGTGTCCGTGTCGGTCTCTATGGAAATAGGTGTCCGTCGTTGGCACCTCAGACGCTTGCTCACTCATAGTATTGCCGAGGGGCGTCCAGTCAGAGTAGTCTCTCCGCACCTCGATGTAGTCGTTCGCAAACTCTCCGATCTGTTGCAAAGCATCATGTGGTATGCTCACGTGGGATAATGAGCATAGCCTTACCTCGACTTCATCCAAGCCAAGGCTTTCGCCCTCCGGCGTTGTCTTGAGATGGAGGCCGGGTATTACATCGACGGCTTTGGCAATAGCCGCCGTCATCACAAAGGTGTAAGCGCAAGTAGCGCAGACGTAGGCAAATTGAATGTATAGCTGTTTGTAGTTATGGTCAACCCAACCACCCTTGATATTGGTGTTTACACCGTCGAGGGCAATGACGTCTTGAGATGCGAAGAAACCGTTCACGAGCAGACCTATGACACCACCCATAGCATGCTCAGCAAAGAGATCAAGCGCATCGTCAACTTTGAGGAAGGACTTGACTGCAGGGATAGGTTACACGACAAACCAATGAGATTGACATGGTCTCACTTTTAGTTGCATAATTGCAAGCTGCGCCAGTGATGGTGCCCATGATGACAGCTGCCCATGGTTGGATGTAACCTGAAGCCGGAGTAGCAGCCACCAAACCAGCGATGGTTCCCGAGCAAAAGCCGACCATACTGTACTTGCGCTCCAAGCGATAATCGAGGAGGCACCAAACAATTCCACCGAAAGCGGCTGCGAGCATCGAGTTCCATATTGCCATGATTGCACGGAGGTTCGCGCCAAACGCACTGCCTCCGTTGAACCCGAGCCATCCAAACCAGAGAATGAATGTGCCAAGATTGACCATGGACACATTGTGTGGTCTAAAGTTCAGCAACTCTTTTTCTTGTCGTCGCCCGAGAACCCAGGCGTACGCAAGCCCACCAACCCCGCTGCCTATCTCGACAGGACCTCCGCCTATCAAACGCCGGAGGAATTAACTTGCGGGCCATAACGAGACCAAACATAAAAGAACGTAGCGTACCCGCATAATCCAGAACGCCCCACTTGAATCCCCACCCGTTGATATTCCATGCCCAACAAGCCAAGGGGCAGTAAACGAGGGTCATCCACAAAAACGTAAGGACCATCGCAGGGAGAACCCTACCGCGTTCCGCGATCCCACCCATCAGAATTCCCACTGTTACGCAGGCAAATTCCATCTGATAGAAACTGTACAACAGGTCCGGGATCAGGGGTGAGCCAGGGGATGGATTATCGAGAACGTTGATCAAGCCAAAGTTGGCAAGATTTCCGATGAATCCGTTGGTTGCGGTCGGGGAGAAGGCCAATGAATAGCCCCAAAAATACCACTGGAAGATGCATACGGCGTTGCTTGCAGTCACGGCCCAGATCAGTGACAATGCAGATTTTCTCCTAGCCAAACCGGAGTAAAGAAATGCTACAAACAAAAGTAATCAGTGGAATTTGCTGGATCCTAGCATCAAATCGTACGAACCAAGACCTGGGATCATGAAAGCTACCATGGCACCTGCGACGATAATAAAGGATACATCGCCACGGTCGAATCTGAGAGGCAAAGATAACGGTGAATTTGAATATATAGTTGTGAAGGGATCATTGGCTCACTGGCTGGCATCTCCTGCAGTGGAACAACGCAAGATGAGTGACGATAAGGGAAGCTATGCGAGCGAGTCACTTACTTGTTGAGAATGCGTTAGTCCCATGAAAAGACGTCATGAGAGGTCGCGGCAGGAGCCAATCTGTTAGTATTTCGATGTTGGCTAGCGTTGACTTTCTTAGCGCCCTGGAGGTCCGAGGAGGTTGCGTGAGCTGCGAAGAAGCATGCACTGCATGGCCACAGTGTTATGGGTTATAACTTATAACCTATCTGCAAATTTTCGGCCGAACGTACACCAAGGTTCCCGCATCATACGTTGTTGGCATGGGAAGAGTAAGTAACTGCCAGCACCTGCCAGACCAGCCAGTGCAGCAGAAATGTTAACCTAACTTACGACACCCTTATTTGACTCCGACCGGCTACGTGGGGAAGATCAGCCACCAAAGTCACCTTGCTTGATAAGGTTTCTGCCGCACGTATAAATCGTGGGAAGGCGTATTCCCCCCGGTATATGCCGGATCGGAGTCCAAATTTAGACCCGTACTAGGCGTAACCCTTTTGTTGCCACCTGGTCTGGTGACCAGCCTCTATGAGGGCAGGCCGTCGGTAGACGGTCTGGTAAGGCCTGTGAAATTTTTGAGGCACGCAGCGTGGATCCTCAGGGCCGTGCGGGTGAAATGCCTTTTTAAACTTGTATGGGACCAAGTGCACAAAGATAAGAGGGTCTTGGTTAAGCAATAAGGGGACTCATCTGAATTAGTAGCGCGGCCCCCAGGTGCAGGGCCGGTGTCACATGAAAGATGGCATCACATCACATTACGGCGATACTTTGTTCGGCTCGGGGTTTCGCAGAGTCGACGCAGA
>JBBPKY010000127.1:0-44488 GCA_038089495.1 Xerocomellus dryophilus
GCATCGCGTCGTGCGGTACCCTGCGGAATCCGAGATATCTGCCGTAAACGTCCTTCAGCACCCAATTCGTCGTCCTCGTCGGCCTCCTCCTGTTCTTCGTCATCACCTTCGTCCGTGTCACCAGTCACGTTGGGGCTCTCATCGAGTTCCGGGGTGGGCCGCGTTGCTGGGCCCGGGGTTGTCGGCTGGTCAGGGAGAACCTTGAGTTTCCCGGCCGTCTTGGTCGAACGGTTGGCACCTCGAATCTTTGGCTCCGCTTGGGTAGTCGGAGGCGGCGGGGGCGGATTCGTCTTTGGGAGAAGCGGTTTCGAGGACATGGTAGCAAACACTGGACAAGCTTCGTGCTCGTCGTCGTCTCGCGCGGCGTTCGCGGTCTAGTTCAAAACCGACGCTTGTTTTGTCACAAAATAATCAAGTAAATAATTAAATAATTACTTATTGTAATTAAACCATGACATCATTGTGATAGATAAGGCCCGTTGGTCGAACTGAGGAAAGTGCGGCACTTGGAGCTCGCGTACAAGTCGCGCACGACCGTGACATTGTTCACCGAAATGCAGACAGAGATGCGATCCCCTCAGACTCCGGCTGATCCGCAGCGCTCGGCGCCGTCTTGCCCAAAAATCCAGCGTTTCACGAGACCGTAGCACGAGGAGCACAGGGACGCCCGAGTTGCTTGCTTTGGTGGCTCCAACGCCTTCAGTGACTCGCGCGCTGTTACGGGTGCCAAGACGAATCTGATCGGAGCCGCGTCGCGAAACCTAAGTTGGCCAGGGGCAAAATAAACCTGGAGCTCCATCAAGCTCGCCAAGCCTGCTAGTCAGAACATGGCAGTGGTAACTCAGAACGCACTGACGCCCGGTTGTCGGCCCATCAGTCCAACCTTGGCCCTGACACGGTTCGTTGTGATTTACGTTTTGCGCGCGAGTCCGAGACATAACAATGATAGCCTATATGGGTATTGGACTCTCCTTGGGAATCGGGGACACCAATCAGCCCGCCTAGGTTTTACATCGTACTGGTCCCTGTATTTCACACTCGACCGATCGTCGTCATATCTGTTTCCCACCCAACTGCAACACGAATCAGACGGGGGAACCAGTGGATACGTGTAGCTAATCATATCGTACCTAAATGGACTAAAGTCCTCGGCCCCAAGGAACGAATGCTTGAAAATACCTACTTCGTCCGCGGTTGATTGCCACGCTACCTCCATTTGTATACGGAGGCTGAGCGCGGACTTGGTTTAAATCTATTAACCTCGTAGTCAAAATCAGACTTGTCGACGACTTCCATGATAGGTTAGTTCCGGTGGTACTCTGCCCTTCCATTCTGCGCCAAAAGGATAATGGAGACCGTCCTGATTGGTCCACGAACCTTCGTTGCGGTGTTTAGTAGGGCTCAAGCTCGGTGTCGAGTCCCGTCTAGAAACACAGAAAAACAGCATCAGCATTCACTTGAAATGAATCGAGAGCACAGTAGTAGATTTGACCTGGTATCTTCGGCATCCTCCGGTATCATTGATGTGAAGAGTCCATGCTGACATTAGGTCCGCCCTCAGGTTGGCAGTTTCTTGTTCCTTCCGGGGTAGTCACCGGTCGCCCCCTTCTTCGTCCCTGCGCCTTTTCCCGAGATTCTTTTTGCCGCAGCCTAGCCGATCCATCCGAGGTGGGTTCAGGATGAAACATCGCGCCAGCGGATCCATCGAGAAAAGAAGGGTGATTACTATATAGACCAAGAGCATATGCTAGCTTCACCAGATAAAGTGTTCTTTTTTCACCGTCTCGTAAAGCTTGGTTAGCGGGCAGTCTCGAGCAACGATGGGGCCAGCATTGTGGTGCACACCCAGAGAGGCCAAGTGCAGAGCATACAAGAAATGTCGGAGAACACAGAATGTTGCCACGTATGTGAATGCACCAAAACGATAGTCAATATTCAAAAAAAAGGCTCTGGAAACAGATTCTCACCTTGTCTGGGAAGCCAGCTAGTTCGGGACATTATTTACGTACGAACACGCCGGGCTTGTCAAAATTTTCGAGAAAGGAGACCGTCCCCCGGGCCATAGATACGATCTGGACCTAATTAGTAAATCCGCAGAGCAATTACCGCTCGCGGAAATTTCATAGTACTGCGAGAAAAATGCAGAGCACGACAACCCAGTTAATGGGTCAAAGGTGAGCCCTTTGGTACGCCCGTGCATGGAAATAATGTATACGTGCAATTTCCGGGATTCGAGCAAGGTTCCCAGCCCATAAGCCTCTCTGTGAATAAAACTCCATGAGCCTATATTTCTGCCGGCACGGTCACCGAGCCATCGCACTCCCTTACCGTCAAAGACCCCTGCTCCGCGCTCCCAGGAAACGTAACATTGCCCACGGGAGCACTAGCAACCAACTGAGATGGGATCGCTGATTAGCAATTTTCATTATGCCTCACCGCCACCGCATGGTGCCGTGCGAGACGATGTATCCACACCTCGAGTCAAAGTTAACGCACGATTGCGTCAATCCACGGGAAACCAGTCCTTCCTTCTTTAAGAATTTTTTTCGATAATTTAATCGATGGAGGCGGTCCTGATGAATTTTATCCATCAAACGCACCCGTGCGGCCAGTCGCTCGTCGTTCAATGACATCCCCGAGAGCTCGTGGGACGATTTTTCGTCCATAGTACTCCATATTTATTCTAAATGTTGAACGATCAGTGACGGGCACGAACATCTGAGTAGGGGGCACGAAAATACCTGCGGCCCCCAATCAATGAACCGTGGTTGAGTCCACTCAGTGTGAGTTGCCATCTCTAATAAAATGGTCCAGGTTTTACCCGCAGATAGCGTTTCCACGGATCCGACCAAATGATAATCCCTGGGCGCACCCTGCGGCGTAATACATCACTCTAAATTGGAGCTGGCCCTCGAGGTTCTCAGGCGCTATAGTATCAAAATAACGTGTCACTCGACAGGAACGCAAGCACGAGGACAATTTGCGCGAAATACGCACGGCCAGTGATCCGAATCCTTTTTTTCTACCTCCGACCGCTTTCCACTTGGTTGTACAGTCCCTGACACGCCAAAGGAACTTGCGAGGCCCAAGACAACCGAACTTCATTAAGGAAACTGTAATTTCCGATGGTTCAAGCCCGCTATACATCTGGACTTCACTCCTCGCGCGTACACGTACCAAAAGGGTCGTGGTTGGAGGATCAAGGGCCGCAGGACTCGCCTTTGGCTTCCAGAAAGTAGCGGCGCGGTCCGCATAGTCTTAGTGCTTTCGGTTTGCCTCCCCTGATGGGCTCGTTGCAGCAAGGGGTAAACCAAACTCCTTGAGGGCTGGAATTTCAAAGTCCCCTCGGGAACCAGCGAACGAGTCTCGATTGTAGGTCATGAGGTGTCTTTGGTGGTGTGATCGGTGAGGGAATCATAATACCATAACAAATTACCCCCGTTTCACGATCTCCAGCGTTGAGATCGACATCGAGGTGAACAGGATGTTTCGTACGTGTGAACATCGTACCCCCCGGAGATGGAATAGATTTGGGGCGGGAGAGGACGCTCAGGAACCGCAAAATTCCTGACAGCCTGAGGAAGAAACGGGGACATAAGACACAAACCCATTCATTTGACAGGTGTAAAGTACCGAGCGCCACGAGGAAATGGACAGCGTTGCTTTCCCACCGTATGCATCCACCACGGCCGGAGGGTCGTATAACGTATGGCCTAGGATATCCAACACCTGGACACCCGCGGCAAGTACACGTGATTTGATGTCTGTGTCTCGCGCTTGTCCTTCTCGAATACAAGATGTGTAATGTGCCACGCTGAACACAGGGCCGCCGTCGGGCCGGGATCACGTCCGCGGATGGCATGGAGCTTGGTCCTTGTGCTGCATCCAGAGAGGGAGCGAGATAAGTCGCGCATGCTACCCCAAAAGAAAACTTATTCTGGTCGTAACTACACGTCACGATTAAACAGTCTTCTAGCGTGCCAAGAACGTACCTATTCACGCCGACTCTACTATGAGCAAAGACATAATTATTCCGGTTCCCAGGTCAATATTTACAAAGCCGGAGATCATTTTGAAGGAGCGTACCGGATAAAACACGTCTGGGTTTAGATTGAGCGCTGCGTGGAGAGCGGGTGAGTCGTTTCAACGGAGATGCAGTGTGAAACGAGTACAGGACACGAGCGGGAGGCTGGGACATGTTACACGACAAGACAGACAATCGCAGTCTTAAGCGTCCCGAGCCTCCCTCCGATTTATTTCACAGGCACGACGCCACATGAAACGAGTCAAATGGTCCCGAGTCCAAGGTGTCTTGCATGTCACGTGCACTCCTAGTCAAGCACCGTTTGAACAATAAAATCACAATATTGCGTGTGCGATAGCGTACAAAAGCTGCGAAAAGAGCAAAGCAAACTCCAGAGTGCAAGTCCATAATCTATATACGTGAGGGTCCAATCTAGAATGCGCAACAGGGTGACTCAAGTCATCGAGTGTGGTGCAGAAATAGTCCGTCAAGTGCCGGATGACGGGATGCTGGGAACACTAGAGTTTCATTCTACCTGAGAATGAGTGCGACGGTGAGTGTCCAGGAGTGATAATCCCTTTGGGCATGGTCGACGTGAATGTCTGCGTGGAGAAGCGCTGCAGGAATTGCTCGTCGATGGGATCCCGTCGCGGGTATGAGAGATTTTGAAGATAATCGAGAGGCACCAGTTGTTCCGACAAGTGAATGGGGTTTATCCTTGGACTCGGGGTCGCCGGCATGGACGACGATGACGAAGGGGGCGAGGGGCAGTTGAACGGCGTGCGTCCAGCAAAGCTATCTCGAAACCGTACGTGATCTCTACCAACGATCAAATTAGGTTCCGAGTACGTTGTTTGGCGGATGCCACTTGAGGTGTAATGAGGGTGTTCGACTGATGACGGCAAAGAGAAGGCAGTTTTCCGCGCGCCCGGAGCTTCTGACAGCTCCAATTGAGAAGCGTTGGCCGACGTGGGGAACTGGGTGTAGATGGGTGCGGGGACTTGGGACTGGTAGAAAGAAGGCTGCACAGAGTCCGAGGTCGAGATGACGCCTTCCATTGGCGCTTGTGGCATGCGCTTTGCCACGACGGACTTTGGGAGATCGTCATCTCTCCGGGATTTGCCATCTCGGCGGGCACTACGGAACCATCCGTCTGGGACGGGGACGTCACCGATCCCTTGGACATTATCGATCGTGTCAAGTCGATCAAGTCTTTGTTGGCTAAAGTATGCCGCTACAAAGAGGAAGATTGGCCGTCTGACTGCGGAGATTGCCATGAAACACGTACTGAGATGCCACTTTCTGAAGATGCCTCGTGGGCGGTCATCGGGTAAAGAAACGCGCACACTATAAGTTTGCTTTATTAGGCGTTCAGATTCGCTGGTTGCGCGCGCTCGAGGGGAGGGATACATGCTGTATATGTGACAGAGTTAATGTAATGGAGGTGATCGGATTAGGTTATGGACAATAAGGGCCGCGACGTATGGCAGGGAAGTAGAGAAAAAGGGTATAGTGACTGACCTAATCATTTGCGCCCAGGGGGTAGAGGCGCTGGTTGGATCATCACTCACGTCGCACTCCTTCTGGTGGTAGAAAAGAAAATCCTAAAGAAGGATAAATGGGAGATAGGATGGGTGGTCACGGGACCTACGTCACGAACTCGGCTAGGGCCCCAGCCCATGCCATCGGTCCTGCAGGCGATGAGAAGGGGGTAGGGAAACGGGGGGGAGACAGACCATCGCTCCATACCCAGACCTGTTGCCTCTGAGTTGGCACTGCGCTCCTCCCAGACATATACGTTGCCGGGGACGATGGCGCGACGCTCCTCTGCATCGAGACGGCGTGTTATGAGGGGTATGGCGCTGCGCGCGACGGCATAAAAGACCTGGAGGGCATCTCTAGTTGAGCGGATGCGGACGTTCTGGAGGGAGGGGTGCTGCATGGGTGGGGATGAGAAGGAAGAGGGGGGTGACAGGGCCAGCTATATATTGGCAGGGAACCATATGTAAGGCGGGGTGTAGAGGAGGCTGCCCAAGTTGGAAATTATTTTAAGTTTGAATTGAGTTAGCACATGCAGCTCGTTGAGAAAAAACGCACAACGTTTAGATTTGTGGGCGAATGATCGGGCGCAGCATTTTTCGACCGCCCAGTTACTCTTTCCGGTCGTGCGGCCGCCAAGCTGCCTTTCAACCGCCGGCTCAACGTTGCACTCCCGCTCTGCCAGCTGGCTCATTTCAAAGTCTGAATGAAACCCCCGAACATGCCCTCCCAGCCCAGAACGTGGTCCCGGAGATCGGCGGTATCAGAAAGTCAAAGACCAAAAGGTAATGGAAGCTCTTGGAAGCACCCTATTCTCCCAAAACGTCGACGTCTCTTACGCTCGACCTGTCTACATGGCTCCATCAAACCTTGAGCTTGATCAGACGGATGCGAGGCAGCCCTTTCGGTACATTTACGCTACGTTTATGAATCTCCCCATTCAAATACTGGTTCCCAAACTTTGGCACCAATCTTAATTCTTCTAGGCGATGCCCTGTCACCACCATGTGCACCGGTCTCGCTCAACACCGCGTAGCACACCTCTAAGCACAAATCTGGTACCTCTTGCCGTATTTAATTCGGTACAGCATCTCAGCCCACTGCCAGTGGCAGCTGCTCGCCAACCTGACGTCCCCGATCTTGACATCTGCCAGTGTTTCTAATTGAGCCTTCTCTCAAGTCTCCCACTTGTTTCTCCTCGATCGCCCCGTCACGCAAGGGTTGGCGGTGATGCGCGGGGCGGTCACTCACGATCTCCCCAGCAGCACTCCCCCGTCCTCACTCAGTGAGAACACGCGTCATGCGTGGAACCCAGAACGACATGCGGTCCAAACGCCACTAGACGTTTTTCGCGTGCGTGAACAACAGTGTTGTTCCAGTCACTCAGCCTTCGACAAGCATCCGCGCCACCTGCATTCACCTCCTAGTACATTCCAAGGATTTCTCCGAGAACGCGACCACCGCCGAAAAACCACCTCCGCGACTAACCAACAGTGACTGACCGCGGGGCGACAACCAGATCTAATCTTGACTATGTCTCTCTGGGAATGGTTATTTTGGTATTTCGGACTATCCCGCCAGCCTGCGCGGTCATCGTACATGGATACCTGGTACCTGTTGCTGGCTCTACCCCTGCGGCCTTCCGCTTCATGTGACGAGCTGTCCTCAAATTGAGCCCGTGCCGCAGTTCTTTCGGCTGACATTCCCCGCCTGAAGCTGTGGCCCCTGAGATCTCGTTTGCTCAATGATGCGAGCGTCATTGAATCCAAACCACAACCTTGCAAGACGTATGGTCAGAATACCTCGAGGCTGGCCCCTGCTGTCCCCCTCGACATTTCCCGGCACGGGTTCGAGGCCGCGAAGGTTTCATGGTGTCGAGCCAATTCAATGTCCGAGAGACTCCGTGGCGTCCAAGCTCGCAGCAACCAATGACGATTGTCCCGGCCCACTTCCATGGGACGTGTTTTCCATCCTCTGCTGCGGCGTCTGCCGTGCCAACTGCCATGCCAGCTCACAGCTCACATAACTCGAATCACTCACTTAAACTACATCCGTCCACAACCACTTGGCAATACGGATGGCCACCTCCCTCCGAGCCCATCGCTTTCCCACCACATCATGATGTGACCTGGGCGCAAATGGGTCAGTGATCCCTTGTCGTCATTTTGGCACGTCACACGCCATCGTCCACAAGTCGCGTTACTCACAACCAGCAGGT
The DNA here is from genome assembly GCA_038089495.1 of Xerocomellus dryophilus. NCBI lineage: Eukaryota > Fungi > Basidiomycota > Agaricomycetes > Boletales > Boletaceae > Xerocomellus > Xerocomellus dryophilus. The sequence goes on from JBBPKY010000127.1 coordinate 7,782, forward strand.
ATCAGCTGCCAGCGGGTCAGCTGAAATTCAGGGTAGGGGACGGGGATTACTCGTCCTGTAAAGCTTTCATATGGCAGTGGCAGCAACGCGCTCAGTCCGTTCAGACCCTATGATGGACTTGGTGCTTTCGCCAGTGGAAGCAGTGGACATGGAACGTTGGCCCTCACACGCACGACCATATTTGGGATCGGGAGTCTGTCAGAGGTGGCCAGTCGAGGCAATCAGATCTCTGCTTTCGAACCCAGATACATCGCCTTTGGGACCATCGCTGATGCAGGTTTTGACCCGATGCTGTCTGATTACGATCTAGAAGCCAAAACTCGAATCGGTCGTGCATCCATCCTGTGACAGCGTCTTTCGGACTTGGAGAACGTTTCTGCCTCAAGCTCAAGAGCATCATGCTGCTTGATGTCCCTATGCATGCATTGTACTCCATACATCACTGCGGACCTAGGGCCATCGGCCAATTCCCGATGAAGATCTCGTGTGGGCATCGTTAATGTTTGACATGGAGTGAGTAGGTGCGTGCAAAGACATACAACGTAGAACACTCTCGACGTGTTCTTCATAAGCCACAACTTGAAGGTGAACCGCCTTGATGTGACAAAAAGGGGACGCAAAGAATCCCTATGTTTGCGCAACATTATCCTGTCGTAATGCAATGAGGAGAATGTATGTACAATATAATGTAATGGATCCTGTGTGACGCTGGTGGAGGTGAGTAAACCAACTGAAAGTACTAAACGGCGGTAGAGCTGGATCGGAAGTATTGAGCCAGATCGTCGGTAAACGGATTTGGGGACGGGTCGTGTTATCTCACACGACCAAATGGTCTTTTTGTGAAAAATGGGGTCAATGTTGTGCACCGAGAAAGCGGACGGATCTTACCTCGCAATGGAAGTACAATGGGCACCAGGTCTGGAATTTCGGCGTAGTGCATCTGGTCACGGAACAGATACCGTACCCGTAATGATTTAGGAGTCTTTGGCGCCGGGTCACAGAATCCCTGTATACCCGACTGCGAGCAAGCAATGAGTGCCATATGAATATTCCAGTGCATTTCCAATATCACCTTGGGTATTTTGTTTGACACGTATAGCTGACTCTTATGCACGAGCGCTTGAAGAGGTATCGTCACGTCCACATCAAGGCCCGCGGTTTCATTGCCCACAGACGTCGGTCCATAAGTGGCCTCCAAGATGACCAGTCCTAGCGGGGTGAGTAAGAATAGGGGGAAATTGGTGGTCTGACGTGGATGTTACCTCCTAGCGCTCTTTCAGCATCCATATGTCTTCTCGCAGGCTCTCGCAAAAGGAGAATGGTGTTCTCAGCCTCCCTCATTACCGCCGACCTCTCCTCTTTCAGCGTTCTTCGGGCAGCATCAAAGTACCTGAATCCCAGTTCAGTAAGACCCCAAAATTCGAAGAAGCGCCGACATACGTGGCGCGCTGTGCGCGACGGCGAGGTTTGAGTATGAAATGATATCCAAGAGCCAATGCCGTGGAAGGTATTATGATAGAATACAAAGCCAAGGTTTCATTGTTCTCTGGGGAGAGAACGATCGGCAGCGTCCACTTCTGCCGGAGATAAGATAATCTGACGGCACATCGGGTGAACGTACACTGATAGAACGTTGGGCCGCTTACTCAAGTCTCATGAACACCCCCCAGTTACCTACTCCAGCAGTGGTAGAAAAGGCACTCCTCTTCCCACTCCATTTTGCCGAGATGGAATATGCCGCGCCTGGTAAACCAATTTCCACGCCTGCTTTCAGGCGAAGGGCAAGCTCGTGAAGGAAAACGGAATAATTCACTGTGAAGCATGATTCTAGGCCGTGAAGAACCAGGCCATACGACCACGATCCAACACCTGCACCGAAGCCGGTAATTGATCCAGGGCCGTTGTCAAACATGGGTTCGGCGGGGTCTGGGGCCTGCATGTATTCTTCTGGTAACGTTAGGTCGAACGGCTTTGACGAGTGCACGTGCAATTCGAGACGACCAGCAGGCGACCCTGGCGAGAACGTCCAAGTCGCTGACCCCTGGGTTGGAGAATGACGGAACAATCGGCGACCGACGGATATGGTCAAGAACGGGGGCAAAGTGCGCCACAAAGCGGGAATGAAACCTGTTCGTAGCACAATGGCATTGTCGTTGTCGTTGAATGTCGTCGCTGCGGCGATGATGTGAGGTTTCAGGAATCCCGCTGTCAGCTACAATGCAAGTCATTCACGCCCTTGAATGCTGAGCAAAAGGGTGTCGCGAACGTGTGAAACGTACCTCGAGTGCGAATCGCGGGGAAAGCTGATGCTGTAGAGTTCCCGTTAGGGTGCGAGTGATACTCCGTGAGCCCGCCTGAGCATGACCACTAAGGGCAGCAGTGGTCTTGGGTCCAAAGCGCTTCTACAGGATGGGATGGAGACACTGTTTATTAGGTCAATCAGATTGGGTGGCGACGGATGAGATCTGACCGTAACGTTCTGGCGGACTCCGAAACTGGTAGTCCCAATACCACGTATGCGGTTGAGAACGCCCTGGGAATTCGGTTTGGAATCACCGCCGCTCGCGAATAGAGAGGAGGCGTTGATTGAACAAGTGACCGAGCCTCTGGGCTGAAGAAGCTGTTCAAGAGTCTCATGGCGGCGATCAAATTCCCATTCATCAAGTGCCGCCTTGATCTGATTTTCCGCCCGCTGAGCATCCTGGATTAGGGTAACAATATCGAGCGCCTACTTCTTCGTTATCTCTCGATCGTAGCTCCGCGGGCCACTTCCATTTCAGACCTTCTGGCCCTGGGTACCGAGAAACAGGGGATTTATAAGAAGACCTGGGACGGACGGCAGATTGCGGACAGGTCTTACCCAGGCGATCATAAACTTGTCTGTTGGGGTGAGATATGAACAGCGCGGAGAGGAGAAAAGGGGTGCGGTAACGCACCGAAGAAACGGATCTGACAGGACTGTTTTACACGACGGTCAGGGGACACGAGCACAACGCGTCAAGATGGAACGGTGCCCAAGAGGGACTGAGAGCGACCGTGAATCTCACCTTCATAGGCCTTCTGGATGTCGAGGAATTTAGAGGCAGCGGTGTCCTTGGTGCGTTCGTCGTGTTGCTTGTCTGGGTGGAAGATGACGGACAAGGCCCTGTACCGTTCTCTTATCTCGTTCTGGGATGCAGTGTTGGGCAAATTGAGCACGGCGCTGTGTCGAACGTCAGCTGCGCACGCGACAGGGACCCGCCGGACTCACTAGAGGTAGTCTCTGGTGTCTACGGAGGCCATGCAGGTCAGCGCTACAAAGTCTCGCGCTGGTACGTCGTGGTCATGTGACGTGTGCATCGTTTCCCACGCCCGAAAGTGCCACGTTCGCGTTCAGTGTCAGCCTAGCTTTGACCACCACCATCATCATGGCCTCCCGCATCAACATCGGCCGCCCAGTCGCACCAAGCTACAACGCCGACCCCCACGGCTTCTCCAACTCGCGCCCAACCTCAGGTTACAGAGCCGCGAACCCGGACGACCCACTAGAGAAGCTGAGGGTCTTTGGAAAACAGGTCGAGGATGCCATCGAGGTCTACTCACAGCCCCTCCGGCCCCACCTCCCTGCGATTGGCCGCTTCCTAATCGTCGTCACCTTCTTCGAGGACGCGCTCAGAATTGTCACACAGTGGAGTGATCAGCTCTGGTATCTGCGAACGTGTGTTTCTCGCTTCCTTTCTCCACCACGCCCTTGACCCCTCGAACAGCCACAGACACTTCTACTGGGGTCTATCTCATCTTTTCCTCTTTCTGAATGTCATCGTATGTTTTTTCCCCTTGCTTTCTCCGTGAATTAACCGCGACAACTCTAGGTCATGCTGGCCGCATCCTCGGCCGTTATATCGAAGCGTTTCACGGAATACGCCGTCATGGGTCTCCTCCTGGTCGTCGTCTCCCAAGGCTTCGGTTATGGGCTCATCTTTGACTTGAACTTTTTCTTGCGAAACCTCAGTGTGATCGGTGGCCTCGTCATGGTGTTCAGTGAAACACTCATCTCGAGAAAGAAAAACTTTGCCGGTCTACCGTCAATAAGCGAGACAGATCGCAAAAAATAGTTTGTATTGTTCTTAAACTCTCTCTGGTCCTTCTGATTTTCTGCCCCTCTAGTTTCCTCCTCGCCGGGCGCGTCTTGCTCATATTCTTGTTCATTGGGTTCATTCTTCAGGGCAAGTGGAGCATAGGTCGTGTATTTGTCTCTCTTTTTGGTCTTGCCGCATGCATCATGGTCGCTGTCGGCTTCAAAGCCAAGTGGTCCGCTACCTTCTTGGTCATCGTGTTGAGTATCTTCAATGTCTTTGCCAACAATTGGTGGAGCGTACATAGCGCACATCCTCAGCGCGACTTCCTCAAGTAAGAACCTGATCGACTTCTAGTCCGTGTCACTTACGTGTTTCCTTCAGATATGACTTCTTCCAGACGCTCTGTAGGTCCTTTGTATGATAGCAAGATGTCGCTTGCTTATTGTTTTCCGCAGCGATCGTCGGTGGTCTTATCCTTCTTGTGAACATTGGACCAGGTACACCTCTCTTGCAATATCATCTCCCGTCATTGACTTTTTTTCAGGCGGGCTCTCCGTGGACGAGAAGAAGAAGACATATTGAGGAGCTACACCTACCCAGTGGCGCCGGGGACAATGTGCTGCAGGGCGGAGATGCGTCGTGGTCCTGGGTACATAGACCGAATATCCACATGATCTTTTTCTGGCGTCGGTCAAAAGCATATCTTGCGAGATTCACTGAGTGATTAGTCACGTGGTAAATTTTCGAGTACGTGTCGCGGGCGACACTTTTTCGTCAACATGAGCGATGTCAAGGTCTACACCGTCAACGGTGCTGTTGCGGGATCGTCCTCCTCGATACCTGACTGGCTCGCAAAGTCTAGGACATCGAAAGCAAAAGGAAAGCGCGCTTTCCGAGAACATGTTGAGAGTCAGATAGAACTCATCCAGGGGTTCGAGTTCCCAGAGGCGAGCAACAAAATCAAAACCACACGAGACGGACACCATGCAATCGCAACGGGGACGTACAAACCCCAGATGCGGGTCTGGGATCTGGACGAGCTCACCCTCAAATTCGAGCGGCATGGCGATGCTGAAAACATCGATTTCATTGTGAGTCTTTTCTTCCTTTTTTTCAGTCATAGGAACTCGTAGTGAGGACACGGCATGCTCAGGCAGATATGACAGATATTGTCGGACGACTGGACAAAGACGATGCACCTCCAAAATGATCGCACGATCGAGCTGCACACACAGAGCGGCTTCCATTATCGAACGCGCATCCCGCGTTTCGGCCGTTCCATCGCATACCACTACCCATCCTGCGATGCTCTCATTTCCGCTTCCGGAAACGAGATATACCGTCTCAATCTCGAACAAGGCCGTTTCATGAATCCGCTCGTGCTCAACGTTCAGGAAGACGACCCAATCCTCGGGGTCAACTGCATAGACATCAATCCGGCGCACCAACTGTTGGCGTTTGGGATCGACGGGCGTGCGAGCGTGCAATTCTGGGACCCTCGTTCGCGTTCCGTCGTCGGTATTCTTGATCTACCCAAAGGTCGTATTGGTCGCAGTACGGGACGTGCCAAGGTGACGCTTCCGGGTGTCGATGATGATGAGTCGTCGGATTCTTTGGCGGTGACGGCGATTGCAGCGAGGTCCGACGGACTCTCGTATGCGATCGGTACGTCTACGGGGCACACCCTTCTCTATGATATACGGTCACCACGGCCATTCGCGTTCAAAGACCAAGGATATGGTCTGCCACTGAAAAACATCGCTTGGCTTGAAGGTGGTAGCCGCATGGCGGGCGATGGCATGGTCCTCAGTGCGGATAAAAAAGTTATCAAAATTTGGGACCGGAATACAGTATGGAGGGTACTGTTTCCACCGTGCTATAATGCTCACCCACGTTCTAGCCCTCGTCGAATTTCGTATCGATCACTCCGGCCACCGACCTCAATGATGTTCATCACATACCAGGGAGTGGTTTACTCCTCACTGCTAACGAAGGCATCAAAATGGCGTCGTATTATATCCCTCAGCTTGGTCCAGCGCCGCGTTGGGCAAGCTTCCTTGAAAACATCACGGAGGAAATGGAAGATCAAAGCGTGCGAAACGTGTACGAAGACTACAAATTCATCGAGAAGACCGAGCTACGGACGTACGTTCTCCTACCTTGTCATTCATTGATGTAGCGTTGATCGTTTCCCTTGTACGCAGCCTCGGGCTGGATCACCTCATTGGCACTCCTGCACTCAAACCATATATGCACGGTTACTTTGTTTCTCTCAAGCTTTATGACACTGCGCGTGTTATTGCCAATCCTTTTGCGTATGCAGAGCACCGCGAGAAGCTTGTCAAAGAACGCCTCGAGAAATTGGCCGATACCCGTATACGTACGCGCAAGGACGCTACGCCGTCTGTCAAAGTCAACAAGGCCCTCGCAGAAAGGATCGAACGAAATGCAGAGCGGGAGCGGAGGAGGGAAGAGAAGAAAAGGGCGAGAAAGGCCAAGAAGGCTACGAAGGAGAATGAAGCGGACGTTGCAGATGAGGCCATGTCTGTGGATGAAGAAGAGGTGGCCGGTGAAGCGCAGCCCACGCTTCTCAACGATCCCCGGTTCAAAGAACTCTTTGAAGACCCTGACTTCGTGGTGGACGAGACGAGCCGGGAGTACGCTCTGCTCAATCCCTCTTCTGCTGCACTGAAGAATACCAATTCATCACGGGGAAGGACGGCTGTGGAGGATGAGGAAGATGAGAGTGATAAGGTGTCATCCGACGGCTTGGGCAGCAGCGGTGATGAGAGCAGTGATGATGACAGTTCCGATGCCGGCGGTGGGTATTCAGGGACGCTTTCATTTCCGGGGACTGACATCATCCACTACAGAGCTGAACAGACATGATCCTCGATCCAGACCAGGGGAGAAAAACGCGCGTCTTCAGCAAGTCTACTCGCGGACACGCGACGCCAATAGACAATCGAGCAAAGTTCATTTTGTGCCATTGGTCGCCCAAACGGCCGCGCCAGCTGGTAAGGCGAATGACAAAGATGCTTCGTTTGGACAACGTCTTGTTTCGCGGCAGCCGTCAAAGGCGTTTGTCGAATCACCTTCGGCGGTGCGGCTTGGTGCGGATGGCGGGATGGAGATGAGTTTTATTCCCTCTGGTACTGGTGACGATGTCCCAGAACCAGCGGCTGCGCGAAGGAAGAAAGATGTCCGGAAGGGTATCGAAGTATTTGGTGCGGGTATGGAGCGGGGCGTGGAAGAGGCGAGAGGCGAGATGAGCGAAAGCGAGCGGAGCGGTCGAAAGCAGCGTAGAAAGGGGATGCGGAGTGGTAGTAAAAACGTATTCAGACAGCTGGGCTCGTAGCCACTTTTTCAACTTGTTCATTCCTTTGTAGTGATGGCAGATCATTGTAAGTCGTCGCAAGGACCCAGCCCCGACGTCTGACAGGCGCACCCCGTAGCAACACAGTCTCAATACGCTGCCGCTGCCCGGGTCCCACTCATAAAGTCGCCCGCCGTGAGGGTGCCCCCGTCGGTGGGTCGTCCCATTCCACCGCCTTATCTCTCGATCTCACGCGCCTCTCTCCCAGGTCGAACTCCCCCCAGATATCCACCCTCTTCCCGACAGCGTTACACCTTATGTGAGTCCTCGCACATCTGAGCGAGTCCACGCCGACATCTTCGCAGTTCGCCTATCCGTTTGTGCTCGAACCACACATCCTCACCCTCGAGTCATCGCGGCGAAGCACGCTCGCCACCTACGCTGCACGGCGCGAACGACTCCTCCGCTCTCGCGAGGACGAAAAAGAACAGCGACGGCGGGAAGCGCTCAGACGGGTCGCCCCCGGCTTCGACGGCAACGCCGGTACCCCGCTGGAGCCCATACGCAGCGCCACAGCTTCGACGTCCGAGCAACATCAACATCTTCCAGCGACCGCGACCGGGGCCCAGGGTCTGGAGAACAGACTCGGAGGTGGCATCGATGTCATGGATACGCTCGTGGATGAACTCGAAAAGATGGTGACGACGACGACGACGTGATGGATCGTACGATGGTATCGTTGCATGTTATGCTACTGACGCAGCCCGCTCGTGGTTGCGACGCTCCCCTAATTTGACACCGCCGTTATCTCCACACCATGTGCAACTGGCCATCGATAGGTAATCGAGAGCGACCGTTCTGAATGGTATCATACGATACCAATCTCGTGCTACGGTGGTGTAAGATGGGAGCGCCGAGGAAGCAACGCCAGACATTAAACCAGCTGGGAGCTCACGCATCCTCACCACATCATGCTGTGTCCTCTTTGAGACTAGCTGTATTACCCATCGAGCCCAGCGATGGTCCTCGACTCACTTGGTCTTGGTGCTGCCGTGGCCTTTGAGCAAGCAGCTGTCGGTCGGGATTGTGCAGAACCTCAGATGTTCGCGCGAGTGCTTGGATGCTTTCTCCGTCGAGCGCCATCTCGGCGGCCCATTGAAGTATCGCAAATACCATATAGGGAGAACAAGGACGAGTTGGCGGACAGTACTTCGTGCGTGTCATCCGAGTCGGTCTATGTTTGTGTCCTCTTCGCCACTAGGGGTCTTTTCGTTCTGACTTGTTGTTAGTCCAAAGGACGAGGGAGTATTACACTATCAGTATGGACGATTACACTGTCAGGAGGGATGTAAGTTATTCTTTTATAAGCTGTGTTTCCATTCACGATGCTATCGATGATTACAACTCCAAGACTTTACTTCGGGATGGGTATATACCGGTGCGTCATCGCTGGTAATGTTGACTTCGATTCAGCAGGAGATGGGAAGGTGTATCAGCTCGCGGAACATATATCCTTACACCTATGGTGCCCCCATCTTTGGGATGAATGCCAAGGGACGTCGTGTGGAGGGGGGAGCAGTATACAAAATGTGTTTCTTTACCTCCATGATTCTTTCAATTGCACCATCCTATTCGCAGCTCGACTATCCTGAATACCCTGGCTACATTTAGCCATCCCTTAGGTCGGAACTTGGTGATCGAGGCATCGACCGTCTTGAAAATGTAACGACAGTGTCGAGTGGGGTTTATGGTCTCTTTGAGAAGTCGTTATTATGGTCTGAGCCTTTGGTATGCAATTCAGTCCATTTCTCAAATGTCGCGTTTCTCAATCCATGCAAAGGAGGGGACCTATAAGATTTGTATGTCCAATGCTGTGACCTTCAAGGCACCGGATCCAGAAAAGTTTCCACTTCCTTCCAGTGGCGTTGTTGTTCTCCATGCTCGCCGTCCCCGAGTCTCAATATCTCGATATTGGAGTTTCTGCTCCCACCAATCGGTCAACGAGTGCATCTCCCACAACGATCTCCGTCTGGAACGTTAGCATTCATTTTGTGTGATTGGGTGCCATTTGTCCCACCATCTTTCGTTGTGGTGGCGCGGAAGATTACCTACGCCGACATTATTATTGAGTACCACAAAGCAATCGTATATCAATCATTTGATGGAGCTCATCCATCTTCTCCTGCTGACCCTCTAGATGTGGACGGCCATCCTAATCTCACCTGGTTACTCCCAAGATCAGCGTCATGAGTTTTGTGCGAGGCCTGCGGAGGTCCCCGAGTCGACGAGTACAGGGAGAAACCCGAGCTTGATCCGGTGGACGGAAACGTAGTCGAGGATGGTGGGAACGACCCTTGACCGCTCATCGAGAAGACCCCGCCCGAAGGAAACGCGCCAGAGGTGCTGGGCGACGAAAGCGACACCCGCAAATTACGGGTTGGTTCGAAAGGGGGGGCTTTGCTGGATAGCGTCGATGAACCGACGGAACTCGTTGAGCGAGACAGTGAAGAAGACGTGGATGGAGAGAAGATCGTGTTGGTGGAGTGTGACAATGCTGGCGTTGCCGGGATAAAACCCAAAGACCCGGAATGGGACATTGACGAGGAGGACGAGTGTAGGAGCCCTGAAAGATGAGCTAGGCCCGGAGGATGTGACAGTCCCGAAGCGTTGTCGATGCTTGTTCGATATACAGATTGTGACCGGGGCTGGTGACGAGGAAAGTGTGGAGGCGAAATTGGTGGTTGAGAGATTCTCTGTGCAAGTGGACGTCCGATCGTACCAGGATGTGACTGGCGCCGCCGCTGTGTTTCTGTCCTCAAAGGATCTCCGTATAAGCTATCCCATACTTCGCCGTTCTGAAAGCCGCCCCGTTCCGCGACTTCGATGTCACGTTGGAGCTCCGCAAGCTGGGCCTCGAGATCCGGGATCACAGCGTCCTCCAGCCTCTCCTTTTTCACCGTCAGTCGCTCTAACCTCTGGTTCAACGTCGCACACTCTCCCTTCATGCTTTCCTTCCTTTTCCTCGCCTCCTCCTCCTGTTTTTCTCGTTCTGCTCTGACTGCGTCAGCCTCACTCTTCACCGTTCCTAGAACATCTTCGGCTTCCGACTGCTTTTCCCTCAGTCTTGGTAACTCTTGTTCGTCAGCTACTGTCAGCTGCTCGAGCTCTTCCCGGCCTTCATTTGCACGTCGCACGGCATCCTCGAGGGCACGGACACGTTGGCGCCCTTTATATTCTGCAATGCCGGCTTTTTCCGATGCTCGTTTCAGTACGTCAATCTCGGCGCGCAAGCTAGTCGTGGTTTTATTCGCGTCGCGTCTCGAAGATTTGAGAGCCGCTTGTAGCGTAGCCTGCTCAGCGTGCAGAGCGTTTAGCTGATGCGAGAGCGTTCGTAGGCGCTCTTCTGGAGTGGGCGTCTGGGAAGTCGAAGGGACAGACGGCGAGCATTCGTTGACGCTACTCGTCGATGCAGACAGAGTCTCAGGTGTCGCAATAGTGTGATGGTCGTCGCTTCGCTCGTTATCCAAGGTCGTGCTTTCTGCGTCTACATCACACGCTGAGCGTACGCCGCGCTGAACACACGTGTACACTCACCTTCGGTGGTGACCTGCTTTCGCATCGTCCCTCCACTAACGAGCGCCAGGTCAATGTCATACTGTCTGCCAGGGTGTAATCCGTAGATGACGATGATAGCTTCATCAGCGTGATCGTTCATGCGAAGGATGACGCGTTGCCAGTTAGAGCCGTTCACGTCTACGGAGAGCCCGTGAGACATCGCGTCCGCGATGATTCCGCGTGAGTCCAAGAGAGCGTCAGTATTGGTGTCGTTCGAGGTGTCGCCGATGAGCTCCGGCTCCGGCTCGTCGTCTGTGGTATGTCGAGCATCGAGGGACGACGAAAGGATGAACGTAGCGGAAACGGATGTTATTTCCCGTACTGCAAGCGTGAGATGAGGTGTCCATGGACGTATGGTATGCCACTCAGAGGAGCTGGATCCGGATGGATCTGGAGCAACGGCAGCTGGTGCATCACCCATGTCATAGGTTGTGCTGCGCAGAGATGACTTTCGAACGCGAAGCGGGTTATGTTTTGAACAGCGAAGGGATCCAAGACGATATGTCGAGTATCAGTTCTATGATCGGCGCGTTTTCTCGCGCTTGAGCGTCGGTGCGGATTCCGGAGGCCAGAGTTGTGGCGGCTCGTAGTAACGCGAGGCGATAACTGCTCTCAATTTGGGCTGACGTTATTTGGATCTAAAGCCTTTGGCAAACATCTAAATAAGGAAAGCCTGGTTGGCAGCAACCGTGCCACTGGCAACGCCGCTGTCATCTTGAAGGCTAGATAGGTTTGTGTCCTGGATCGCTCACCCCTCCCTCCTGTGTATCCAACAGACGCCGTATATGAAGAACTATGGAAGTGAGCTCCTTGAGCCCCTTGATTAAATAAACACCATAAATTCCTGGATGCGAAACGAATGTTGTGATCATGGTTTGGTAGCACTTACTCTCAGGCATTTTTAGGAGCCTCCAGGCGGATAGTAGACTCGGAGTCGACCCTCAGGTGGTCGTGAAGAGCGGGCATCTTACACGATTCGCGTTACGATTTCAATAGTGCTATAAAACGATACAAAAAGCATCACGCTCTTGGTACCAGGCATACTTTCCGTCCCCGCCCACCTCAGCTAATACAGCATCCAAAAGAGTCAAACACCCCTCTAACGTTTAGCTATGCTTGCTCAGCTTGCTGACCCCGTGCACCAGGTGATCAATCAATGTACTCCGTCCACGTCACGTTCTTCCAAGTCGGCGACGAGGTGAAAAAGAGACGTATCGAAGCCTGATTAGCCTCTGTGTACGAAGATCACGACACCAATCGCGATGCCGGTCACCGGACCCGTTGATGCCCTCGCGCCCGCGCCAAGGCTGTGTACATCGGGACTGCCGAACGCGGTGAACTCATACATGTGGTGGACAACCCGAAGTCTGTCACGCAAGCAAGTTGATCGTGAATGGAAAACAAAAGGGTATAATACGTAGACGAAAAAAGTATTACGACGTCGCGATACATGATATCGAATAACCTTACTAGATTACTAGGACTTTTCGAGCGAGTCGTGCTTCTCATCAGCCCCCTTCCGCCCGACGACGTCCTCCAAGTTTCTCTTCCCAACGTCGCGTGAGATAGCCCAGGCGCTGAACACGTGCCCTTGCGCAAAGACTTGCTCGATCTCCTCGAGCGTGCGCTGGGCCGTCTCGGGGAAACAAAAAGTAAAGTGGATCGCGGCAGCAAAGTTGAACGCAGCGAACACAAAGTACGTCTTCCACGCGATGTGAGACAGGCTCGGCGGAACGGCCCAGGCGAGCGCAAAATTGAAGAGCCAGTTCGTCGCGGTAGAGAGCGAGACCGCCTTTGCGCGCACCTTCATGGGGAAGATCTCTGCGGGGTATGTCCACGAGACAGGTCCGATGGTGATGGCGAAGGAGCAGACGCAGAGATATGAACACACGATGATGGCCTTGGTCACCGGCTGGTTGTTCGTGATGACCCAGACTGGAGAATCATTGACGCTCCCCCATTCTCCATACCCACCTTGCAAACCGCCGACAAGGCAAAGGAACAAGCCCATGAGTGTGGAACCGATGATTAGGAGAGGACGGCGACCCCATCGGTCAATGTAGAGGATTGCGGGGATAGTGAAGACAACGTTGAGGACGTATTGAACGGAGTCGGCGATGAGGTTGCCACGCCGGCCGGTCAGACCAGCTCCTTGGAACACATACACGATGTAATACATCATGACGTTCATCCCAGACAGCTGAGACCACATCTGGAGTGAACAACCGAGACTAACACGGCGGAGAATACCAGGCTTCAATAGGTCTGTGTACGATTTGGCGCCTACGGTTCGTTCAAAGGCGACCTGTTCCTTGATCTCCTCAAACTCCAAAATGACCAGTTCGTTATTTTTGTCCCCGTTTCCGTGAAGATCGGCAAGAATTTGGAGAGCCTCTTCCTCACTATGGTGAATCGTGAATATAGGAGTGTAGAGACCAGTAAAATGATTGTCGAAGACTTACCGACTGTGGTCGATGAGCCAACGGGGAGATTCCGGGAACCACAGCATCCCAATGCCAAGGAATATTGCGGGTATGATCTGCAGACCCCACGGAATGCGGAATGACGCGGTGCCGCTGATGTATGAGCACCCGAACTGGACAAAGTATTGTAGCATGATACCCCAGGTGATCGACCATTGCTGCATGGACACAAGTCGACCACGGATCGAGGGAGCAGTGATTTCGGATTGATAGATGGGTACAACACTGGACGAGAGACCAACGGAAAGCCCGCCGATGACACGACCCACTACTAACATACCACGGTTCTAACAAGGAGAACCAAGGGTGCCGGTGAGTGATCGAAGTTTCCAAGATATCAGGAAGACGAGGCACGCACGATCGCGGCACACTGCAGAACACCGCCGATGATCCAGATGATACTAGCGAGGATGATGGTGTTTTTGCGACCAATTCGATCAGCAAGGGACGTAACCGCAAGAGCGCCAACCAAGGAGCCTGCGGGCATGGACGCAACAATAGCTCCTTGAGCATTGGAACCGGGCTGATTTCATGTCGTCATCTGCACCGATACAGCACCAGCGTTGACTTACGTTGTCGAACACACGGAAATAGGCGTCATTCTACGTACTTGTTAGGCGACAGGGTTCAACATCAGGCAGAGGGGGACACACGCTCAACACGCCCGACATGGACGCGATGTCCAAACCAAAAAGACCACCACCGATACATGCGAAAGATCCTACGACGTACTGTTTGAACATCGTCAGTACAGGCACCAGGGATTTCCGTGCAACACATACAGGATTTGCTGCGATACGTGCGCTGTACTATATCGACGTTAGCAAGCTCAGAGCCTGCCAGAAATAACTTGAGTGAAACTCACGCCAGGCATAGCGGCAGTGTCCACAGGGAACAGGGAGCGTGGCACTTATGCATCTGATGTTCAATCTTATATCACCAAAGTCACCGCGACACAGCGTCTAAGGACCACATGGCTGATGGGTGGGGAAGCAGGTCACGAGGTCATGAGGCGCCAAGATCCGTAAAGTTTCGTAAAGTAGTAGAGGGCGTAGTCCATTTGTGAGATGAGGTGAAGTCATCGTTGGGGCACTGCTTTGTTTCGACACCTTGTCGATAGGCTTACTGCATCCGGGCGGCCACATGGACTCGCTCGTCAGGATTAGCGCATCTATCAGACCTCAGCTCGCACCCCCCCCAAATATGCCGAGATAATTTCAAACGGCATCCTGTAGTGCCAGTGGTCAGTTCTACACAGCGTGACGTAGAGTTAATTTGAGAAGCGATGGGGGTCGCGCACCGTATCTCCCCCAGTCGCTGGGGTACTTGATGTGATACCAGTGGCAACGTCCCGGATCCTAAACGAGTGAAAACTCCGCACAAGTGGCGGAAGCCGGACAAAAAATGAATCATGGGGTTCTTCAGGCACAGTCACCCTTCCTGTTGGCAACGAAAACGCTGTGACTGGGTAGAAGCTTCTGAGCACCGTAGCTGCGGTTGCGCACTCACCACTGGGATCTGAGACATATCGACATGTCGCGAGCAATTATAAACCCGCCGCCGCCGCGTCTCAGGGATTTCCGGGATACAAGTGCAAGCTGAAACTGAGGAGACGGAAAGTTGTGAACCAATCTCCGTGTTCCGGCATCTCAACTCAACCACCATGGACGGCGGTGGCCAAGGGCCAACAAGCCGACAGGTTCCGGGGTACTAGCCAAGATGGCCAGCAAGCCGAGCGTGCGGGGAATGTGTTTCAAGTCGGCAGGTAACCAAAGAGTCGGGGAAAGACATCCATGTGTTCCCACAAATCATCGAAGGCCACACTATCATTACAGTGACATCCACGAGTAGCGACCGAATTATATATCGCATTTCCACATTACTCTAGTATGATCTTCCAAACATGGTCCAACGTTTCGCGTCCTGACCACATCCAACGCACTTGGTCTTGCCATGCTCGATCGGGGTCCAACGAGCTTGGTCAAAGGGAATCGCGAGGGACTTGGCTCCCGCAGATGGCGCGCGTTCGTCCTGGGGCTCCGCACTGTGCAAAGAGACCAATGATTAACATTCCTTGTGCTCACAAACGTCCTGCCCCAAAGAAGCCTCTCTTTTCCACGCAGATTCGGCTGTAGGATGAAAGAACACTCACGATCGACCACTTCGTTCTTTGATGTCATCCTCGCATGCTTCCTGCTCACACCAAGGAATGACAGCAATGCACTTGTTGTCCAGCGTTGGGACAAAGTCTTCCCAGCGTGTGACCTCCTTCAAGTGAGTGTTGTACTCGTCAAGGGCTTTCCTGTACATGTCGTTGTGGATAGTCTCAAGCAATTGAGGTACGATGGCCTTTAGGTCTGCAAGCGCGATCGGGGCTTTCGCACCGGTATCACGACGAACCGACAGAGTCTGTTGTTTCGCGAGATCATTCGGTCCAATCTCGAGACGGAGTGGCACACCCTATGAGAAACGAAGTGCGTCGGCATTCTGTGTCAAAATGGCAAGTAACTTGGGCGTCAAACCTTCTGTTCCCAGTCGTTGAACTTGTAACCAGGGGTGTAGCCTTCTCTGAGATCGGCCTTTGCTCGTACGTCGATGTCGACAAGGGATTTGGCAAGTTCATCACACGCGTCATTGATCTTGTTCCTGTCTGCGTCACTCGTCTTGGCGTTGATGCCACATGGAACAACAACAACCTGGACCAAAGCAACACGAGGAGGGAGAACCAGTCCTTGGTTATCACCGTGTACCATGACCATGACTCCGATGGTACGGGTAGAAAGACCCCATGAATTTTGCCATGCGTAAATTTTGCCTTGACCAGTGGGATCGTTGGGGTCCTCGACAACGATGTTGAACATCTCTGGCCTCGAGAAATTTTGGCCAAGACAATGCGAGGTGCCGGCTTGGATACCGCGACCGCTAGCTGGAATGAAGCCCTCGACAGTAGTGGTATAAAGGGCGCCAGCGAACTTTTCCTTCTCGGACTTTACGCCCTTAATCATAGGAACGGCGAGTAGCTCTTCGTAGACGCGTCGGTAGAGTTCAAGGATGTCAAGCACTTCCTTATCGGCTTCGGCCTTGGTCAGGTGAGCGGTATGACCTTCCTGCCACAGATATTCTCGGGTCCGGAGGAATGGCTCTGGGAATGAGGCGGCATTGAGTGCTCACTAGACACAATAATGGTTGCCATCACGCACGGGGATGCTTGAACTCCCAGCGCACAACGTTGTTCCACAGGTTAAGCTTCAAAGGCAAATCTCTATGACTCTTGATCCACTTGGAATAATCTAAACACTGTCAGAAAATCATGTTGAGACGTGCAGCGAACGCACAGGGGTACATGACAGTTTCAGAAGTTGGACGGATGGCGATGGGTTCCTCCAAGTCGGAAGATCCGCTGATACACCATTAATCGTCGACATACTATTCTTTGACGGGCACACTTACGCTCTTGTGACCCATGCGACTTCTGGGGAGAAACCTTCCACATGGTCTTTCTCCCGCTCGAGAACTTTGGAGGAAACAAACATCGGGAATGACGCGTTCTGCACGCCCATGGCTTTGATTTTCTTGTTGAACCAATCTAATAACACGTGGTGTATCGTCGTAGGAACTAGTCGCTGAAGGCGCTTACCTTGAATTTCCTCCCAGATGCTGTACGACCATGGCCTGAGGATATAGCATCCGCTAACGCTGTAATACTCTAACATGTCTGCCTTCAACAAAACCTATCGCGAGATCAGAACGTAACTCGTTATTATCTGGTAGCACTCACGCTCTGGTACCAAGCCGAAAAATCGGCTTCCTTCTTGACACCGATCGCGATCTGCACAGCACCCTCGATCTTTGCATCCTCTTTCTCTTTAACGACAGGATTCGGGGCTGGCCCGTCGGTCTTGAGGGCGGCGAAGTCGACTTCTTCTATTTTGACGCCCTCGGTTTCGAGGCTCTTGAGGTATGTGACGATGTCTTTCCCAGACAGGAACAGAGTCGAACTCGAGGAGCACGCGTGGATCGCAAACGTAGCAGACGAAGACGCGATGGAGGCGTCGATCACCGTGACCACCTTGGAAAAGGTATCCTTGTTCAACGCCAAGAGCGACACTGCGATCGATGGCATGAGGCATCTCCCGGGACGCCGAACAGATCAGGGAACGCACGAGAGTTCTTATCGAGCCCGAAAAAGTCGGCAAGGAGGTCCTCCGAGGCCAACCGCAGTTCTTTGAGATTGAGCTTTTTACCGAGGGCGGAGGAGCTGGTTTCGGTCTCGTCGCGTGCGATGACGACGACCGGGACTGGGGTGGCTGTTTTTGCAGTTTTGGGCTTGTAGACGAGCGTTTTGATCAGCTCGAACGATTCGGGAACCGAAGGGCTGGCGAGCAAGGCATCGCGCCAGGCTGCTGGGGAGTTTGTGTCCGCATGGAACACCGTCGCGGCAGGGGTGATCGATAGGGATGCGAGAGAGGCAGTCAAAGAATCTGCGGAGGACATTGTGGATGGTGCCAGAAGGGGTCTGGGGCGAGGTCGGTGTTTAAAGGGAGAGCCAGAGTATGACTCGATAAATCTACGACCTGTTATCAGATCCGTCCCGGCCCTGCAGCGCCATTGGCGTATGGCTACCGTCCTCGAAAGCCCATGGATCCGTCGAACAGCGTGCTGCGCAGCTCGCATACGACCACTCGAAATTTTCAGCAATGAAACAAACGCAAGAACACAACCGTGGTCATTTTCACGCCGTACGTAACAACACAACAGATCGCTCCAGCCGTACCCAAACTCTCAGTACGGATAACCGACACCAGGAGGAAACATCATCGGCTCTCGGACTTCGTCGCTCTTTTCCTTGCCACAAAGCAGCTCCACCAACTTGAACGCAAAGGGAAAAGCGGTGCCTACGTGTCACGTATTCGACAGTGCATCATCTGGTCGGCGTACGACTCACCTGGTCCTCGACTGGAGAGTGCCATCGTCACACAAGAGCACAAAAGCGGAGACATCAGCGCACCTCGTAACCAACCTTCCTTTGCCTGGCACCTCGCCAGACACGACGACAGAATCTTCTTTGTAATCGTAGCCTGTCGACAAACGCGTCTCGAGCAGCCGTTCTTTTCTCGATTTCAAGACCACTTACTCGAAGCTAGATCGTTCTTAACGACTGGGTGTGACGTCACCGATTGGAAGGGAAGACCAGCTGTTTTGGCAGCCAGTGTACCTAATGGCCCAGAGGAGTTTTGCTACCTGCGATGCAACCGGTGTCCTCGACGCACCTGCACATATCATAGCCACGATTTTTGTACCTTCATAATACTCCCTCACCAGGGTTTGCACTTCGGTAGACTGAGAAAGGGTCTCTGCGCCCTTCAAACCACCAGGGATGATTAGAGCATCATATTTATCCTGCAAGCCGCGGATAAGACCGCCAGTGGGTAACATCGCGGGCTGCACATACCGGACCCGCATTCAGGGGCTGGAGGGTAGTATCAGGCAAGATCTTGACACCCCTCGAGCACACAACCAGTGCCGGACTCGTCCCCACAGATCCGTATGGAGATCCACTGCTTTGAACGTTCGCAGACGTGCATTCGACGCCTGCACGAACGAGCGTGTCGTAGGTGATGGTACTGCCCAATTGCATGTCAATGAGCGACGATCGCTGAGCCCCTGAACAATGAGCCTCACAATTCCATCTCTTCTGTACCGTCTGCGATCAAAATGAGCGCCTTCTTGGACATCATTTGGGCTTTTTGGTCTGGATTGTCAGAGAGGCGACGAAATTGTGAGGAGAAATGCGCGATCGGTATTCCGGATCCTCTCAGGTGGGTGTCGCGGGTCCAACATACGGCGCCTTTTCGGACTGGCAATGCGCGGCACAGTCTGTAACACTGGCGCATATACATGGACTGGATCAAGGAAACCATGTGCCCATAAAATTAATGTCTGATACCAAATTACAGACATGTGACTGGTCTATGCTCCACATCCCAGTGATCAAAGCAGCTGGAATCACGCAGCCTCATCGTTCGTCGCCTTCTTCAACATATCCTGCCAGTCCAACGCTAGTTTCGTCAGCGTTTTGCTTCTCGCTGTATAACATGTGATTAGAACGTCGCTGTTGATAAAAGAACCGTAAAACCCACCAAACACGGAGAGAACTTCCCGCAGCAGGTCGCGTTTGAGCATCCCCACGACGGTCGGACACCAACAATCATCCCTTCCAGGCCGCCTGCATTATAGTCAATCACCTCGTAGCATTCATACCCACCAAAACCCCACGCACCAAAACACCGGGCCAAACAAATCTCTGATGAGCTCCTCCCCTTTTGCCCTGAAACCTTCGTCCGCAATCTTCTTGGCGTACAAGAGCATCGCCTGTTTGTATTCCGACGGACTCTCGAGCGCTTTCGCGGCGTGCATTTTGGACTCGAGATGGCCCAGCGTCAGTGCCGTGTTCCACCATTCTGGTCGTTCCCTGTGTTCCGTCGTCCCCGCGATGGTGCTAATGGCGCCTTCGATGGAGGCGACAATGTCTTTGTTGACTCGTTGGCGGCCTTGCCAGACATCTGAACCCCCGGCCCACCAGCGCTCGCTGAGTTTGATCCACGAACAAAGTTGAGGGTCGAAGGAGTATGTGACCCCAGTTGAACATTGAATGACGGGCGCACCATTCGGTCGAATTGTGGCAGAGAGGATGGTGCAGTTTGGAGGGCTTAGCAGTGAGTCTACAGTGGTGGGAGGAAAATACGCGGCCTGTGACTTGACATTTCTAGTGGGCTGTCACGATATGAGCTTATCGATGGGCTGTGTACTTACATACAACTCAGCTTCCCCGACGAGGTCAACAAAAGAAGCGCCCCTTTGCAGCTCTGTATCATTGCACATGGTGAACCTAGGCTCAGTGTGGGCATTATTCTTGCAGTGTGTCAGGTTAGCTCGATTTACAAGAGGCTATACGAGCCGATAGCGTACCTTCTTCCTGTGTGGGAATAAACGCTCACCGACCCGTCTTGCATTGCGACTGCACAGAAAGATGATGATGCCGTCAAGCCCACCACAGGCGACGGAAGATAATCCAACCACTGCGTTTGCTTGCTGCTCACGAACGACACCTCAGTCGACCCACCCCCTTCCGAATTACGACCCTCCAGCACATCTTCACTCCCGTCCACCTTGGCACTCAAAAAAGTCAATATAAGTGGTGATGGCAAGACATCGGCAGCGTGTAAGAGTCGTGGCGTTTCCCACCGTTCACCTGCACTGGCGATCTCGCGGACAGCAACGCTCTCTCTCGGTAGGCCGCCACCCAACGTGCGAGGTTTGACAGGTAGTTCGTCGTCCAATACGGAGGCTTTCCGCTTTCCTCTACCCATATCGGGGCTCTGTTCCAGGGAGTCAATAGGTACTTCCATATCCATGGGGCCGCCCATTTCTATATCTGCATCGAACCCACGCATACTTGGCACGGGCGATACGGAGGGAGAAGTAGGTCTTGCCTTGGATGCTGGTGGGCGCAATTCAGCGGTTGATACCTCTCGGGCAGGTGGAGCAGTCGCTGCGGAAGGTATCGATGACATGAGGAGAGGCTGAACACGTTTCTTATTGCTTTTCTTGGCGACTAGTCGGTTGATGTGTTCACCGCCGTTGACAGCTGCCATACCGAATCCTGACTGAGTGTTCTGTGAGGCTGCGCGTGGGTTCGGAGAAGGAGGAGGAGTGATGCGGGACGTAGATTGATCCTCGTGTCCATACTTGGTACCGTGGGAGTAGCCTTCAGGAACAGGGGGTGGGACAAAGCCAAATTTCTGCAAGTATTGGGTTTGTGCACTGTAGGGGGCTATGCCCTCTAATTCTTCGGCATCGAAATCAAATACTGCTACCGTACCATCTGAGGAAGCGGCATACAGTGTGAGCCCGTCCCGGGACCTGGGGTGTGTTAAAGGGGCAAAGAAAAGATCTCAGGTGGCTCACCAACTGAGGTCCATGATGTGCCTCTCGAAAACTTCCCTGGCGACGATGAGAGGGCGGGCAGTTTTTGTTTGCCAAATCGAGATGGATCTGTCATCTGCTCCAAGAGCAACGACAGAGCATATATTCGAGGTTGCAAGAGGCGCATCCGGATTGCGCAAAAAGATGTGTGGGTTATAGCTCTAAGGCCGCGTGACTTCATGGCACAATGAGTATGATACGACAGCGCTTACTGCAACTTCAACGGTATTTTCGTGACCAACCAGACTGATCTCAGAAGTCCAAAGGCCTCGGGTTATGACAGCGGCGATGAAGACGAATCCTCTGTTGTTGGTTGCATTGGAGGCTGTTATGTGGGCACCATCCGGAGACCAACTAGCATGATGGTGAGATCTATTCCACGAGGAATGGTCGATGACGAACCTAAGACGACGGAAGAATGTGCTTCCAGGGGAATCCTCAAACGGCTTGGTTACCTCGGCCTCTAGTCCCCAGTCTGTAGTCCGCCAAATTTTGACGGTTTTGTCATCTGACTGGGTAGCCATGAATTCGCCTACAGGGTCGAAACAAACACCCTTGACAAATCCATTATGTTGGTCTAGCTTTCGTATCCGTTCTAAGGTGATGCACTGAGAACGAGCGGGAAGTCTCAAGGTCGTGGGATACTTACCCAGAGTGTACCCACACCAGATGAGGACTTTCGAGTCTAACCCGACAGAGGCTAGGTAGCGGTCTTCGGGTGCCCAAGCAATGTCCACGACATCTGCAAGCAATATATATGCAGAACAAGTAAGAAGGTTTTTGAGGGCTTAATTACCACTTTCATGGCCTGGTAGTCGTTTCATCGGTTTCCAATTTTCGATGTTGATCTCGTTGGAACCAAAAACCTTGCCCCGACCTGACCTGTTCCGTAGCCAGGATAAGAACAGCAGATGGCAGGGTGTCGCACAAGTATACGCACGGATCAAGGTCCCAGATCATGACAATCTCATCATCGCTGCCGCTCGCCAGCCATCTTCCGGAATGTGCCCATCTGACGGTGAGCACAGGCCCCGTGTGCATACTAAGGGTGCAAAGAGATTTCGGTGGACGATTTGAGCGCTCGGAAGCGGGGTTGATGATGGGCTTGGTGCTCCATATGCGCACTTTGGCATCGAGTCCTCCTGTTGCTATTCGCGAGCCGTCGGGGTGGACATGAATAGAGAAGATGGCGAGGCGTTTGGTGTCTTTAGCACTATCTAGTGGTGGAGGCGGTGTCAGTAGAGATGAATGATAAGGGTGATCCGGTGATACCTCTGTGCATGACCCATGTTGGCTTCGTGAATCGCATCGTCACGTTGCACGGACACTGGCGAGAATGAATGAATTTATTTAGCTAACTACGACGACGACGATTGAAACTCTGGTCACGTGCAGGACGAGCTCCCGCCTTCTCATTGTTCTCAAGTTGTATTATTAGCATTAATTGCACCAGCCACTGTATTTGAATTACTTGGGAGTGCCGCCTGCGTCGGCAGCAACCTTGCTTGGATGGCTTCATTCATGCGGACAATGAAAAGTAGATACAGGTACAACTGCTACATACAGGTACAATTGAGAGATGCTGAGAAGGGTTAGACAGACCGAAGTGTTTTTGGTGGACGAGGCAAAAGGCGCAGGCCAGATTTCGGTGAACACGTTCCATACGTTTCAGTTCATTGTGCTTCGTTGGACGACCGTCATGAAGTGCAGTGCACGAAGCCAATTCCTTTGGTGGTGTGTCAGACATGTCGAGTTGTGATGCTGAACTGGACAGACCGATTGTGTGATACTTAGTGATCCATTGTTGGAAGAGGACGCGGACCAGACGGGGAATGTCTGTTGAGGTAGCGCGTGCGTCAGCGAAATGTGCAATCTGGAGGACCACAGTAGGTTAATCTGCGACGCGGGGGTAGACGCTCGACTTGGGTTGTGGGAGGGTCTGTGGAGGGTCGTTCGATGTCGAAACCGCTTGTGATCTTGAAGGAGTTGGTCCGGGTGAGGACGAGATGTCACGGGCCTGCAAGCGTGAGTGATACCATCTGTTGGTGTGAAGTCATGTCGAACCCGATCGATCAATTTACGTTCGATACAACTATGCCATCTACAGGTGGTGAGCAGTATGCCGTCTAGAAGTCGATGTCGAAACCGCTCGTGATCTTCAATGGCATCCTTGTCTGATTCTTACGATTCACCCGATGAGGATCGCTAATGTTGACTACCACTCGCAGGCGGGACTGAATGAAAGTGTTGATGTTTCGATAGCGCGAGTTTAGGACGGGCGGTGATACCTCAGTGCCCATCGACGGTTGTGCGTCGCATCACGTGGGTCCATGGATGTTGAGCGCACACACGTGACTCCCACCCTTGTCTGTTCTTACGATTCACGTGACCTCTGGATCACGTGAACGACATGAAATGCATGCGAGGAAAGACCTTGCAAGCAAGGTAATTGTTCTCAAGTTGTATTATTAGCATTAATCGCACCAGCCACTGCATTTGAAGAAACCATTGAAGCGATCAATGGGACTGTGCGATTGCACAATGTTTCCTGGAAGTATAACGCGCATCATGATTCGTCCGCCCCTCCCTACGACCTTATTGACACCCCGCTGAGAAGCACAAGGTAAGATGTCGTTCTCGGTATTTGCTACCGCAAGCACTAGATGCAGGCGATCCAGTATGGCGGCATGCTTCAAGATGAGGCGCATCTGTGACACAAAGTCGAGCTTGCCTTTACTGGAACCTCGTTTGCAGAATTCTGTCGTCTGTCGGATACAGATCTTCACGCCAGATCTCCCACTTACAGTCGCAGCCGTCGATGACTTGCTTACCCGGATACGTACACATATGGGTTGGCACTGGGACGTTGGAAGGCTAAAGCATACTCGATTCGTTCGTACCTGCCTACCAACTACTGCAGCTGGATATCTGCCAGCTCCTGGTAATACCGCATGAGCGTGGCAACCTCCGTTGGAAGGAGGAAGTTGTTCACAAGCAGGACCTGCCAGAGTCGGAAAAGCACATCAGAACCTTGCCTTGGACCACACGACTGCTTACCAAAAACCATGTTCTCAGAGCCAACAATCCAGCACCCTGTTTTATCAGTTCCCAGTTTTCCTTGACAAACGCCTTGGTTCCGTCAAAGTAATTTGCAACGAACCTGTTCCTAGAGCTCTTGTTTGCCTTCGTGCTGGTACAACACACGGATGAAAAATGCTTACCGATTTAGGAAAATCCATCTGAACCAGAGTGCCTGCATCACCTTGTCCTCGTCGAGAATGTCATCCAGTTCGAATAGCTCCTCCTCTCTATCAATGATCACCCACTTGAGCACTCCGTAGGGTTTCAAGGACAACGTGTTCAGGAAATCGAATAGGCGTGGGCCACCGGGACGACAGGAGTAATAAACGTCGCCTCTCTCGTCCACCTCTGGCAAGTATGGAGGGGCAACCGATGGTCCGAGGCCATCTCGTGTATCAGCCCCCGACAGAGCCCGGGAGGCTGAACGTCCTGGTACAGAACTACTTCTGGTCCAACTATCCACACCTACTTGGTTCGAGTATCCGGATGTGTCATATTTGGGTTTGAGGTCTTCCTCTACGACTGACCGAATGGCGGAGACGGAACCAGAGCCGGACTCGCTCGTTATGCCGGACGGTGTGCTGGAAATGCGGACGGGAGGTTTCTCGTCGGAATTTATACTCTTGTCCCTTTCAACGTGCCTCGAATCCGACGACGGTTCCGAGGTAGACAATTCTCTCATGGGAACTTGACGCGTTATGACCGGGATACTGCATCATTCAACAATCAATACAAGGACCTAACGCATTTTTGAGAGGTTGCATACGATTCTGGTTGGGAATCCAGGATGGTCAAGGTAAGCGTGGTATAATGCTGAACATTCCATAAGATGGAGGCTCTGAACTGAAAGGCAAGACGTACTTGATCCCAAAGCACTTTGACGCATGAGTGGTCCCACGCCAGGTGCTTGTCTAGCATTCTCGGATTGTCGAATTTCTGATGCAAGTCGCACAGCGGGCACAACCAGTCTTTCATCGAGCTCTTTGCCGTCGTAGCGAGATGTCCTCCGGTGTGACTTGAGGCACCATCTGTAAGCGGCCAGTCATAAACAACAGAAATTGACGTGCGCGGAAGGGGGTAAGGATTGGTGTCAACGCCAATCGTTCGACAACGAAGCCGGAAACCCTTCCGGAGATTACGACATAAGAAGGGAAGTCGTCGCATCTTGTGAAGTCGAACGACGCTCGACGAGAGCCGCTCTAACTTGTCCAGAAGGGCCTGCAATGGCTCCTTGTGTTCAAGGACCTCTTCCTGATCATTTTCCGATGGATCAGTCAGGTATTCATTGGCAGATTCATCCACGAAAAAGTCGCTATCCTGGAATGGATCATTGACATCATGTTCAGGCTCAGTATCCAATTCACGTGAGAGAGCCCGGGGGCGCTCCACTGGAAGCTCTTTGCGAGCGGATTTGGTAGCCCTCTGCATGGGTGCCCTATCAGATGCTATAAACACACCGAGAGCCGACACGCTATCTATGGCTACAAGGCTTACTGGCGTAAATCTTCATCGTATCTCTCATTTCCATCCTCACGGTTAGGAGCGCCGTGCCTCCTGCGCGACCCGATATTTCCGCGGCGAAGAAACCACCGTCGTCGTTTATCCTGTTGGGGTATGTTGGAGTTTTGAGATGGCCTACGTCGACTAGCTGAACCGATCGACATGCGGGAGAAACGCCTTCCGCCCTCTTTGCGCTCTTTTTGAGTGAATTTACTCCCCCATTTCCTGACTTCCAGTCTACGAAAATCATGACCACGAGTACTTTTACGGGGCTTATCATCGGCAATATCCGCTTAAGTGGCCTCAGTGGTTTGTCTCACTTTGGACTGTTGTTGCCGATACTTACATTGGTTCAGAGCGGATCCACGCGATTTCCGAGTCTGAGCTAGAATGAGAGAGTCACCATGATCGTTCGAGGCATACAAAATTGTGAAGCTCGCCTTTCCTATTGCCACTCTGTTCCGTTTGGTTGACAGTTTGAGGAGATCGAGAGGGCTCAGATTGAGATGGGAGATTCTGCTGTTCACGACGTCGAGATGGCTCTGCGCGCACCGTGGCGCCGTCGCTGTCCGAACCATCTCTGACATCAAACGTTACTTTCCCCCTCGCGCGTTTGGCGACCAAAGTCGGACGAGCCCGATCAGGGTGGCGCCTCACGTCTAACCGCGTTCCTTTGGTTAACATAACTCGTAGGACGAAAATAGTGTAAGGCACTAACCACGATCCGATCGCCTTCGGTGGCTATCCGAGTCCGAGTCTGGAGAATAAATAGATATGAGTAAACGATCATGTGTATCGCGAAGTTGACTCACCATCATTTTGACTGCTAGCATTAGCGGAGTGATTATCGGACGAGTCGGGCTGGGTCTGCGCTGTCATGAACTTCCTCGCAGCCTTTGAGGGCACAGATTTGGCTACCATCCGGCTCGAGTTCGACGGCTCAGGTTGACTTGAAGGTGGCATGGCAGAGCGAAGGAGACTTCAAGAACAAGAAAAATAATCGAGAAACTGCCGCGGAAACATGCGGACTGGGCCTGCAAGCCTGGGAGTGCATTAGGCTATCAAGCGATCGATTATCGTGAGCATTAATGATGTGGGGGCAACAATCGGTAGTGTGATGATCTCACAGTGCCTTGTCCAACTCAGCGTGCGAACTGTGTTCGTCTCCGCGTGTAGTCGGCACCCCCTCGTCTGTCTTGCCCGCTTCGACATTCCTGTCAATCTCACCAACTCCGTCGCCTGATCGCTCCTCGAGCGGCTCGTCAGGTGGTCCGTGCGGGCTGTCTGGCCTCGTAGACCCGGTGTGCGTTGCATTCGGGTTCGCAGCGTCAGCCGTCTACTACTTGATGGGCTGGTGTTGATTCGATTGATATGACTGCTCAACCACCTGTGACGACGCTTTTTCAACCGACCTGTGATCACACTCGAAGCAGCGGTGGGAAGGAGCCTGTGTGGTACCAGAATCGAGACCAGCCTGTGAAGGCCGGGGCTGCACACGAGTCTGTACATCCAACACCAATCAACTCTATCATGCAACCCAGGAATGACAACAAAAGGGTACGGAAGAAACGGGCGTCAGCCCTGAATGTCCTAAAACGGCTCGTGCGAGACGACTGGCTATGCATACTTATGTCGGCATAGGCGTTGCGGCTGATTTCCTGCATCACCAAAAAGTCCCAAAACTAGCAAGGCCTTGTGAGGCCTTGCGAGGTTCCCACGGCCTTGCCAACGCCTTCCAGGCCATGCTCTCGTCTCGCAAAGCCTTGCAAGGTTATGCTAGACCCCTCGCACGTCTCGATCTCTTACGTGGTAGTATGGGTGCCCGAGTTGCCAATATACTGAGTGAAGTCCTCATCCCATCGCTTGTTCTCTCCATCCTCTGCGCCCAGTGCATCATCTGCGAGGTCCTCCTCCTTCACGCGGGTAGGCCAAACCAGACCCGCACCCAGACCCGGGGCGGGTATAGGTTATGAGTGGGGAGGGTAGGCAAGGACGAGGGCGAGAGAAGTGACAGTAAAATATGCGCCAATTGTGCATGTTGTGATGTCACTTCTGCACGCTCTCGATGATCCATGTGGCAAGAGGCGCAACGGCGCGACGTACATGATATGCACGTTGCACCGTCGCTGGGAGGAGGGTCAGTGAGGGAGGTGGCGACAGCGACGTGTGTGCAAGTGCGCATACACAGACTCAACTACTGAAACGAAACCTGTCAGTCAGCGACCACGCGACACACCACCTCGTGCCAGCGTGTGGGACATACCTAAGATGCTGGACCACCTCGACCGCCTGCTGGATTTTTTCAACCACATCGTGCCGATTGACGAATGGAGACCGGATTTTAAGGCCCAGCGTGGCATTCTGACTTCTGGGGTGAAAGCTGCACTGATCGCGCATGGTGCAGGTTCACTCAGGCACGTCAAGGCCCAGGGGGAGGAGGAAGGGGGGAAAGGAGGCAAGGAGTGGGTTTTTGCATGTTTTACGTCAGCAGCGATTAGGTCCATTGAGGATGCACCACGAACCTTGGGCACGTTGGGGAGTCGGGTAAATGTGCAGATTAGTAGCCGAGAGGGACATAGACGATCCTGCCAGGCTCCAGCAGTGCATAACTGTGGAAAGCGAGTTCATGACTGTCACTTCTTGTCCACTGCCGTGTGTACCCATGAAGACGCCTGTGAGCCAGCTGTAATAACACCCTCCTTGATGGATTCGGCGGCTAGGAGATTGTCAAGCATGGTCAGCATGCACAAAAATGTAAACACAATACTCACGAGAATCCGCGACGTCGGTTGAACTGGCGTGGGCCAACAAGGTGTGGGTTCTCCCACAGTCGGCACATGGTCGCGCGTGCGAGCACCTGCCTGCCGTGACACACCACCAACCAGGAAACGAGATACAAAGTCCAAATGCCAGGGAACGAGGAGTCTACTACTAAGTCACGTGGGAGAGACGTGCCACAAATGTGACAAGTCGCGTCGTATGTTCAGACTCCGACTTATCTCCTTATCTCCCTACCACCGTCGTACGTCTCGCTTGCTCAACCATTCCTCATCACCTCAAGCTCATCAGATAAGTTATATCTGTCTGTGGAATGCTTTGTATGTGAGTCTAAACTGTTTTGGAGCCCAGTTCATAAGTGGATTCGACCATGCAGGACTGGATGCAGCTGATTATGTAATCAGGCTCATGTCCAGTGCCTCGATCGATGTCCCCCGGTGGAGATGTGCTTGCACCACCACCGCCATCGACACCTCTCCCATCACATGACACAGCCAAGAGTTCAGTACTCCCCCACCGGAACCCAACAAAGATATCTCAAAACTCAAGGCAGGTGCCAACTGTGGTGGCAATTGTTTCCGTGATGACACTTATGACAGTGCTCAGTTCTATCAAGACGTTGGCCACGGTGGCCCCAAGGGGAGTGGTATGCCACTCATCCAAGCTGATTCCCAGCTTTCGGAGCCCCCAGATGACCTTGATGACGGAACGCCAATCAGTATAGTACCCATTACTGTTCCTTCCAAGCACGTTAGTAACTGCAGCACTACAACAAACAATGAGGACGTTAAGCCGGCCCAAAAAAAGAAGACTCCGAAGGTGATACTGAAACCCCCGGCAAGCGCCAGCAAAACGCAACCCTACACGCAAGAATCGCGCAAACAGATTTTAAATGTTTAGTGCCCATTTTCTCAGAAAATTCCGGACTGATTGCCATGTCTAGTGCTCTCTCACTGTCTTTCGATCCTGCTGTCTTGATGTCTCACTGCTCGTCAACACATACTGAACGCACCTGCATTGCTACCGTTTTCTCGTTGCCTTGGCGCTCTTCTCTTCGCCATCTTTCTCCCCTCGCCTCGCCATCGTTTTCTTGTCGCCTCAGCATTGTTCTCTCATCATCTCGCCAGCGCTGTTCCGGTCGCGTCACTGATCGATACCACTCTCGCACAGCCACGCATTCCCCCCACAATGGATTCAACTACACTTGCGCGCAGTGCCCGCTGCTTTGACCTTGTGCTACACGTTTAGATGCTTACGACACAGATGTATTACATAGCAACCTCAATCCTAGTAAGCCCTGGATGGACTAATGTTACCTTGAGTGAGCTGGCAAGACGACGCTGTTGGAATTCTGGTTTTTCTTATTCAGAATTATTATTCCTGATACCAGATTCTAGAACGGTCTATGACCTTATCTTTACGCTATCCATATTACTCATCCTTATCTTTAGTCATAGATATGACGTCATTTCTTATCTCTTATCATGACGTCATTATCACGCCATATGGTGTCATTCTTGCACCATTGCTTATCAGCCAATCATGGCTTACCTTCTTATCTTCTTATCATACGATAATAAGGTTTATGTCAATAGGTACAAACATACCTAGACACTATATAAGACGGGCCTTACTGCCTGTCTCAATAACAACTTAACAACTACAGTTGTTCTTTCACTCCCACTTCAATCCACTAGAGCACTAGCATCCCAACTAGTCTCTGATACTGCTTCACCTTGTTACCAACCAAAAACCATCATCCTACGTGAGTCTCTCCACTAGGACTCTTATATCCCTTCGTGTTCCTGCGCTATCAGGATCATATTCCTGATAGGTTATGAGCCCCGCATAAGCGGAAGGTTATTCGTTGTTTCACACGCTTTCAACAATGCCCTCTATCTTCACGTGCTATGGTTCTTGGTTGGTTACTGGAATGACCTTGGTCATGACCTTGGTCGTCGCAGCCTTTGGCATTGCCTTAGGCACACCCACTGTGGAGACTAATGAACTCCTCGAGTTCACCGTTGCTTCTGGAGAGTCAGCGATTCGCCGAGCCGGCGGTCTCTTTCACTTCACCTTCATCTCCTGGATAGGAAACCAACGAGCACAACTGACTGTGGGACTCCTTTTAGGAGAAAACACAGATCAGGTTGGTACACCTCCCAGCCCAGAAGCATACGAGAGTCCAAGTCCCGTACTGCGAAATCCACCTCTTCGCACGGATTTACCCCCTGAATTCCCATATCACGAAGTCCTACCAGGCGTTATCTATCAGCTCCGTTGTCCAGTCTGCCCAAGAGAACTGGTGTTAGGCGAGATCTGCCCACACCCTGCTTTAGGAGTTACAGTTTACAGGAGAAATCAGGAAGACGTTGACGCTGGACCAGACGAAACACCCAATATTCCTCTAAGTCTCAGCACTCGTCCCTTCCAGTTCCTCCAGTATATTCGCTACAATACTGTCGGAGATCAATCAGAGGATACCCTTGTCGCAGAAGCCGTACAAACGGCCATAAATCAAGAATCCTCAGACGATTCACCTCCTACTCCACCGCCATCTCGCATCTCAATTCCCCTTTCATCGCCATCATCTTCTGAGAATGTCTGCCGAAATTCCCCAGAACCCACTGCCGCACCAGCGCGAAGCATTCAGCATAGCAGCCATGGAAGACCTATCGAACACAGACCTACAACCTCTACCTGAGGATCCGGTCCTAGAGGAAGGGCTCGCACCACAGGACGTGGTAGAGCTCAGATTTGCGAGGTTTCAAACCCTCAGGAACATCCCCGTTGCTCATCTAACGCGAATGTGGAAAACGTACCGCCCGAACGAGGCAGGGGTCATCGAACCCATTGAACTAGGTCCTTACTTCCAAGCGAAGGACCTTCAACAGTTCGAAGACGCTGAGATACCAGGAAAGAACCGTGTGGTCCTACCTCTTCAGATCAGACCATGCGAGACTAGAACCAAGGACTTACACTTGGTAAATTCTTTCAGGTACATCAATGAATCTATCGCCTCGGCTTATGAAGGAGCTGGTTGGGCTTTCCTGACCAAGAGTCACCACTCCTGTCCAAGCCTTCGGGTACACCATCAGGGTTTCGAAATCATTCCTCGCTTTCTTTTTCCTCCTAATAAAGGTCCCTCGTATATTCTGGAAAATTCTCTCGAACCGAACTGGATTCCTCCAGCTCATATTCTAGATGATGGATGGGGATTCGTTACACCATCAGACCCACCGTGGCAAGACGAATGGAACGAGCATTTCGATTCCTATCACCGTTCCCTTTTCAAACGCGATCCTGCTTACAAAGTACATCGCAGACTCCAACGACTCCTCAGAAAGGCCGAGACTCAAGATGAACTTGATGCCATATATGAAGGAGTTAGAAGAGTTCCTAACGGTAGAAGGAATCGACAAGCTGCACAGGAAGGAGAACGACGTCGACGACTTCTCTAAATCGGTCAATCTCTTACATGACACTTTATGTCACCCTTCTTGGCCTTTGGACGGTAGAGAATCTCTTTCATACAATTCGGACTACCTTTTTCCTTCTAGAAATTTCTTGACGCTCAATGCCCAAACCTCGCACGTACATGTTCCTTTTCACCCTTGTTCTGAATCTAGTATTTGTGTATACGAAGGTTTTCTTACCAATTTATATATTGGTAACCCACATTATTTTGCGGAGACAAATTTTGACTTGTTCGAAAATTTAAACCTCGTACCGATACCCACAAGGGATCGAGAACACACAAAGAAAGATAGATATCAGACAAAGGAACAACGGCGATTACTATGGCAGTCGAGAAGGAAGGAAAAGAACCGAAAGAAACAGATCCTACCCGTGATAACAGGGGATAGTCCAACTTCTTTCATTTTTCTTGATCATCTTTGCAAAACGTTAGTTGATGATTATTTTTCAGATCTCCTCTAAAATACAATGGCCCTTCCTACCTCCGAAATCAAATTCGATAACACCCTTGTTGGCCGCATTCCTACTCTCACTGGGCAAAAGAACTACAATATCTGGCAGAAGTGTATCACATCCACCCTTTCCGCATACTCCGTTTGGGAATTCGTCGATGGAACTCTCACTTACGCAGGCCTTCCAGCCGGCGCAGACTTGGCTGACCGCCAAGCTAAGTGGAAACTCCTAGACAAAAGGATACTTGGCATTATGGCCAGTACCATCGATGATTCCCTACTCACCCATGCCAGCTTTACATGGGCTGACCCAAACGACCCTATCTCTATGTCAAAGGTGCTTTGGGACAAGCTAAAAAGCTTGTACGGAACTGCTGGATTAGCCGGGATGTTCCATCTCTTCAAACGAGCATGGAGCTGCCATATCTGTCCCAATCACACGACGGAAGATATCAATCGTCTAATGACGTTGTTTACCCAGATGCAATCAGCCGGCTTTAATCTCTAAGATAACATCCGCGCCATGATCCTTCTTTCGAATCTTCCAAATGATTTCCATACTCTTGCCTCTACCATCGTTCAAACCCTTGAAGTTGCCAATTTCGACATGGAACACGTAACGTCGCATATATTATCAGAAATGGAACTTCGTGCAACATGTCGTCCATTAGCTGCTCGGATTTCGCACACGGAAACCGAAGACCCCTCTTCCCTTATTAACAGGACTAATGTAATTCGACGCGGTCCTCCAAATCAAAATCAATGGAGGAACCAGACCCCCTCTTATCAGAGACCGTTGAACCCACCTTACCAATCTCCTGGCTTTTATAACCAGCAAACTGGTTCTAATCAGAACCAAGGCCAGAAGAAAGGAAAGGGTCCTGCTAAATCGAAGTCCCCTAATAAAGGACAAAAGAAAGAGTGGTACAATCAGCGACAACAGTCGAAAGGAAAAGGCAAAGCTCCTGCTCGAGCAAACGAGCATGTCTCCTTCGCAAACGAAGTCCAGATGGAGCAAGACCAGTTAGACCGAGTACAACTGGAGAATTACGCAACGATGGAGGAAGAAGATTTCCTTGCTAGATTTGCAGATCATGAAGAAAATCAGGAGGATCATGAGATGGAAGAAACGTCTTCTATTATAGCTGCCGCCGGATGGGGAGATAAACCTACTGATGAAGACGACGGAATGATGGTAGCCGGGCCGTCCAGACAGCCCTTTCGATTCCCTTCCTTCAAGGAGAGTCCCTTTTGAAGAGAAGGAAGCTACCATGGGACCAAAGACGAAGAAAAAGTCGAAGAAGATTTCTTTTTCTATCAGAGGATTGGTTAGCTCATCTAATCATTTCAACAACTTGGATCAGTTAGATCATATCCAGACGCTCCTACCTGCTTCTCCCATAGAAGTAGCCGTGGCTTCACCACCACGAGACATAGGGGAACATTGTTTATACCCACGAGAATCGTGCGGATATGACTCTGAAAATGATTATGATGGTTACCTGTATCATGGCGCATTCGCGCTAGGAGGAGAGACTGAAAAGAACTTTGCAAGACACCACTGGATGATTGACAGTGGTTGCACTGATCATCTTTCCCCTTTTAAAGATGACTTTGCACATCTTGGATCTCAAACTCGCTATGCAGTCGTAGCCAATGGCGAACGAGTCCCTATGTATGGTCCAGGCAAAATCATCATCCATCAACAACGCAAAGGATCAAAACCACTTACTTTGGAAGAAGTATGGTATGCTCCACATGCAGGTCACCGACTTTTGTCGGTTCCGACGCTAACTAGTCAAGGCTACAAATGCCTGATTAGTGACCAAGAAACCAGTATTTGGGACAACAACGAGTGCTTGGTGATACGGGCAACCGCCTCCTCACCCAGCAATAACCTCCATTGGTTTCAGTCCTCAATGATTACTCCAAATAGACAGATCAACTTGTTGGTAAAGGAAGATTCCTACGAAATTTGGCATCATCGTTTTGGACACTTGTCCAAAAATGCTCTTCATAAAGCTCCTCAACACGTCACTGGTATGCCCTCTGTCACAATTCCTGACAACAATGCCCCCTGCAAAGGATGCACATTGGGAAAAATGCATGATCGACCTTATCCTGCATCCGGAAAACAAGCCACTCGTCCTCTCGGATTGATTCACTCCGACCTCATAGGACCACTACCCACTGAATCCAGGACTCGTGCTCGGTATATTCTTACTTTTATTGACGATTTTTCGGGATACTCGCTTGTTGCTTTCCTTCGCAACAAAGATGCCACTTCACAGCATTTCAAGGCTATGGTTGCCTGGGCTGAAACCTTTACTGGTCACTCGCTCACCTCTGTACGTTCAGACCGTGGGGGGGAATTTATGGCCAGAGAACTCCAAACGTTCTTCCGTTCCAGAGGAATCACTCATCAGACCTCTGTTCCACATACACCCCAGCAAAACGGTCGTGCAGAGAGGTTCAATAGAACTTTGCTTGAAAAAGCAGAAGCCATACGCCAACATGCTTGCATGCCACGTTCCTTTTGGCAAGATGCTTGTGAAACTGCATTACACATCTATAATCGACAACCCATACGTCGTCATAACTGGAAGACTCCCATTGAGCTTTTCAATGGAGTAAAACCGGATGTTTCCTATTTTAGGATATTTGGATCAAGGGCTTATGTGTTTATTCCACCGGAACAAAGACAAGACAAATTGTCTCCCAAATCAGAGGAGATAATATTTATTGGGTATGAACCAAACACTAAAGGGTACCGCTTTTGGTCCAAAGAGAGGAGGAGAGTATTCATTTCCACGAACGCCATCTTCGATGAAACGATCTTCCCTTACTGTTCCAAAGACAAGGACGATGGACCTGCCCCTATTCCTATAGAAGATGAAAATCTGTTCACAGCAGCTGACGACCTTACACCTGACGATTCTCGAACAAGGGATCCGGAACCCTCTCGAGATGTATTCGTCCCTATACCTCTAGGCTTAGGTCCACATCCCAATCAACCATTCCCACCAGGAGACGGACACACTTCTGGCAATACCTCACCATCCTTTACTCCATGGGTTCCACCCACGGAAGAACTCTCACCATTCGGCCTTTTCCAGGATTCATTACAATCTTCAGAAAATGATCCACCATCATATCATACATCACCATTAAGACCAGGTGTTAAACGAACAACACCTGACACTGGACATCGAAGCTCTGTCTCAGACAAGCACCAACATAAATGTTATATGCTTCCAGGCACCTCTTCCGAAGAAGAGAGATTAGATCAACAGAGGTTACTCTTAACCGACCCGCTTCCTGAAAGGGAAAGAAATACCGTTGAAGAGGAAACTCCAATAACTGGTACTCGAGTCTGGTTACCACCTCGTCAATCCCCTGATGAAACTCTAACCGAGTTTCGCAACCGTCCTCATCAGGATCACCTTACGATCCATGATAGATCTAGATTTCGACCACCGCTCGAAAATAGAAGATCCTCTCGCATCCCTGTATCCCAGATCATCCCGGATAATACATATGGGGGTAGACCTCCTATACAAATCGAGAGAGATCTACAAGGACTTGCACCAATTCAGGAGGAGCCTATGACGATCGATCCCACGCCAACAAATGAAGCAGGTGATCCAGATCTTGGTTCGATGTATTCATCCAAATGGATACGATATCATTTATCTATGGCCATAGACTCAACACCTAATCCACTTCCGAAACAGTATAAAGACATTCTCAAAATGTCTAAGGAAGAACAAGGATTATGGATGGCTGCCATGAATGAGGAGATGAAATCCCTTCATGAGAGAAAGGTATGGGAATTGGTAGACCTACCTAAGGGTCGTCAAACCATCAAAGGGAGATGGGTTTATGCTGTCAAATCCGACGGACGCAAGAAAGCAAGATTCGTCGCTAAAGGATTCACACAGATCTTCGGAATAGACTATGA
>JBBPKY010000128.1:0-44159 GCA_038089495.1 Xerocomellus dryophilus
GCACATCATGATGAACTGGATATGTAGCGTACCGTTTGTACTATTTTGCTCTTAGAAGCTAGTCAATTTCCGTCGATCCCGTCACACCTTTTCCGACCAACACTCGGAAGCCTTCCCCTAACTTGTGCGATTCAGTCCAGTTTGACCTCATAGGACGTCCCAGGCTGCTCACCAGACTAGATTCACCCTACCATGCGTGGTATTATGTATGTATAGAATTTCTCTCGTCTCCCACCGGCCCAGCAGTGGTGAGTTGTACGTAGTACTTTGGCGATTTGCTGCGAGGATCGTGACGCTTACGAACTGCAGGCACCCCGTACTAGCTTTTTTTAACAACGGGAATTCGGTGTCGATGCACCAACCTGCTGCAGCCGCCTTGCTCGGCTTTCCACCTCTTCATATTGGAGCGTGCTGGTCATGGCCGGCCGGGATAATCGCAAGGTATCGTCCGTCGCTCCAACCTATCCGCCTCAATGGAAAGTCGAGTCATACCCAGCCTTGATGGGACCCTCTTCCCGTCGGGCCAGATCCTATAACTAAACTGCGTGCTTATCGACAATGATCATCGACCTCGAGGCTCGACTAGGTGGTCAAGTGCCTCCCACCTCATCCCCTCCCAGAGGCGTCCGTTCACAACACAGCGACCTCTCTTTTGCGCAGGGTATGATAGCACGGCATTTTCACGCATCGGTATAAATACCGGCGGGGCAATGCAATAGGTGCACATGCCGAGGCTCGTGGAAAGCGAGCTTGATTATCCTCGAATTTTACGCCATGTGCGAGGTTGTCGAAGTGGCTACAATATGGATGTGGCCATTTCTCCCTCCGCGACAATTTTCAACGGTGGATAGTAAGCCTGGTCCCCTCTATCAGCTCCCATCGTTGCTGACATACGGTCACTAGGATTACCGCATGTCCCAGTATCGTGTCCAAAGTCCACTCCATGACGTACCTTGCATTGAGATATGCGAACAACACCGAGTCGTGAATCCTCGCCAACAACGTGCTTTGGACAACACGCACGCGCATGGTGTCCATGTCGTCGAACACCGTCATGACCGGCGGGATCATTCGATCCAATCTCTGTGAGCGTGCCCGTCAAGCCCCGCACAAGAGGCGCAGACGTAAAAGTGAATGTAAGTGATCGACACTCTGAACGCGCATCGGGCGTTACCCAATGTACTTTCAGTCCAACTGCGCACGGGTCCATCTCGGATGATACCCAGCTTCGCTCCGTCGCATAACTCGACGAGGCCATTGCATCTCAAAGATCTCAAACCTCTCGTGCATACAATTAACCGACCGGTGCGCGCGTTTTTCGCTTCATTGATCAGTACAGGGGCTTCGCTGTTCCAACTATCCTTGTTTACATCTAGATTTGACCTCAACGCCCCGTATCTCCGCCGAAGAAGTGGATCTCCGTCACTGCCTATGTTTAAACTACGTGTGCACATGAAGGCTGCGGTTCTTGAGATGACTCTCATTTCGACAAACATTCGGCAAACAATGTGTCGTGCGTGAGCAGTCGTGGAATCTGCCGGTTGATCGAGCGCTTGGTGGTTTTTCTTCACTTGTATGTGTTGACAAGCTCGCAATTTCAAGGTAGTTTTTTTGCCGAAGCTCTAGCGGTCTCGCCGCTGAAAAATGTGGTTTCGAGACATTACTACGGTGTAAACATGCCGTATGTTTTAAATAACTTTGTGACGTTGTACTTTTCGATGTCAAGGTACTCCGAGTCGCCGAGTCGCCTCTGCGGTGGCGGCGGGTGCGGAGAAGCTACTTGTGCTTGATTGCGGCGGCCAACCGGAGCGAGGTGTTGGGGCATGTGGATTTCCTCTGTCCACATAACACTAGGCTAGAGAAAGGCGGCACGGACCCCGCGTGTCATCTGTTCTGCGTGGGCGGATGTGGGCGGCCGGCAGATCGAGTCTCACGGGAGGCCGAGACAACAACTCGACATACGTCCTGCATAACATCGGTTAGGATGGAAAAGGTTATCCTGCGAATCATTTCGAGCTGAGTGACACTGCAGATATGATCGCGGTTCGCCCAGCTGAGTTATATGTACGCGTTTGTATTGCCCCCGGTATGTTAGTTTCCATAATTAATGTACGAAGGTAGATTGACAACGTTGGTGCGGCACAGAGTACATCAGAAATA
This sequence comes from Xerocomellus dryophilus, assembly GCA_038089495.1. NCBI lineage: Eukaryota > Fungi > Basidiomycota > Agaricomycetes > Boletales > Boletaceae > Xerocomellus > Xerocomellus dryophilus. Next base: position 2,161 of record JBBPKY010000128.1, read on the forward strand.
TTGGGTAACAGAAGCGGTTTCCCTTGAGCGGATATGGCCCCATTGGTCATATGGATCTCGTACGCCCGGTACACCGATCCACGATCATTGATCAGAACATGTGAGGTGCGGCGCGGACACCGATTCATTTCTGCCTAACTTCCGCGGGTGCCTCCAGGGACGAGGTCAAGATGAGGTCCTCGGATTGAAACACAACGCGCGTACCGTAATCCTCAGGTGTCCAAGGTTTCAGCTCAGTCCATGTTTCGGTCAACTATCACACAACGGAGACTTTCTCGAGTGATTTGCCGTCGACGTCGAGTAAGGCCATCGCGTTGGAGGATCGTAAGCAGAAAAATGCACGTATCGAAGCCGGGTCGGATGTATAATCCGTGTCAGATCTAGTGATCACACAGAAAACGTCAGTTGCGTTGGTTTGATGTCAAGATCGAAGTCAGTGAGAAATTGCGTCGGATGAACGATAACTCCGATGTAGGCAGCTGCGGTCTGCTACACAAATGACGGAATTTCTGATAAAGGTTTTCGCGTAAGAGGCGACTGAATGCATGGTCTTTGCAATCCATCACCACGGGGCCTAGCAGGGATCATGAGGCAAAGAAGGGACGGATTGATCAACTAGCACCCAGTTGGACAAGGAAGACCCCAAGGCTCATTATTAATTACGGCCAGGGAGATTAGTCCGCCACAAGAAGAGCTGGCGATAGGAGGGTGATAAAACTCCGTATCAAGGTTCACGGGAGGTCGCTTGACCGGAGGAGGTTCAGGACACCGAGGGGAATCTCTGTGCGTGGCATGACACGAGGTCGAGCGGCAGGGGCCGGGGTGACGCTGATATAGCAGGTGGGCGGGAAGATGCCGAACAGCTGCCGAATTTGTCGACTCCGCCTTAACTCCGCGAAGGTTTATAATAAATCTATGCAATATACAGCCGGATTAACCAAGAAAGGAAATAACATCTCGGAAAGATATGGATATTTCAAGAGCACCCGTGGAAACCCCTCAATTTCGTCCGGAAGCTCCATCGAGTCCTCCTCCTCTTCCCATCAATCTCTTCCTCGTCCTGGACGCTCGTCCATCTCCCCCCCATCGTCCACGCCCACATGGAGCCAAATCTCTTCGCTGACCCCTCGAAGAAACGCAGAAAAGGTGCAACTCGTCTATCATGTGCTGAATGCAGGCGGTCAGTCACTCCCATCTCTGCTCTTCGTCCAGAACTTGCATCTACCCATCGTCTTTCCTCTAGCCTGAAGCTGCGCTGCGACAGGAATGTTCCCTGTGGCTCTTGCGTCAAGCGCGGGTGCGGTGCGATCTGTCCGGACGGTGCGTCATCCTCTCCTTCCTTCCTCTCCTTCCTCGACGTAATCGCTTCCGTCCTTCAGGCTCTTTGACCACTGGTCAAGGTAATCGGTATGCGTCCATCATGCTCCCCTCATCCCCTTCCCCCTCAAGAATCGCAGATTTGTGCTCGCCTCAACCCAAGAACTCCACGAGAAAATATCCGTCCTTTGCAATCGTGTTCGCGAGCTTGAGGATGCGTTGAGGCACTCCAACTCCCTCGTCTCACCCGATAGGCACCCCCTGCTAACAGATGACCTTCTCCAAATCAAAGCTCCGTTGCAAAGAGAGCCGCCTAGCCACCGTAACGTTCCCAAAGGCAATGTCAAGGAGGAAGAGCAGAACGGCGAAATCGTTGATGCTTTTGGCTCACTATCGATCAATGCTGCAGGAGGCACCAAGTATTTCGGGTCTATTGCAAATTCTTGGGTGAGTCACACCCGTATGCACAATGCATTTCACTGACAACTTGCAATCCTTCTTCTGATCATCTCCAGTACTTTTTACAGGTAATTCATAACGGCATCTCACTGCGCGATCGACCTGACTTGAACCTAGAATGAGGCCGCGGAAGCTCAGGAGTATGAAGAAGGCCTAGCCTCTCTGCAGAATATTCTTTCACCTGAGATTTTGGCGCGGAGCGGTGCCTTCCCGCTTGTTCCAAGCTCTCATCCGCTCGAGGTTGAAAACGTCCGACTGCGAGAACTCTTTTGGTATCTTCCCGATTCACCCAGAGCCCATCACCTGTGTAGAATCTACTACACATTCGGTGCTTGGATGTGAGCGACCTCGACTCTTGTTACCGTTGAAATTCTTATCAGTCATTTCAGGTACGATCCGATCAGCGAGCACGATTTCTTCGAGGAAATATACCCATTATTTTATGCGCCAGACGCCGGCCCACCTTCCGACGATTCACTTCTTTCTCACAAGCTCGCTCTCATGTTCATGATTCTCGCAATCGGATGCCTTGTGGATGTCAAACACTCAGCATACAACATCGAGGCCGAAAAGTACCACCAATTGGCGCGTGCTTCACTGTTTCAGAGTTCGCTCTTCGAGGATCCTACTATCAGCGCCGTACAGACTTTGGCATGTACAGTCGTTGCGTGGCGTCAACGGGCTACTGACTTTCTTACTGGTAGTTCCTCATGACCTTTTACCTTTTCTTATCTGACAGACACGGATCTAATTCTGGAACACGCTGGGGCATTATTGGCATGGCAGTAAAGATTGCGCAAAGCGTGAGTGTGCCTGGTCATTGACCGTAAGGGTTCATACAACTACTTTTTTCGTGATCAAAACAGATTGGGCTCCGTCAGTACCTTCTGATTGATTGGGTAATGGACACTGACCCGATCACTTACTTGTCATACAGATCGTGATCCAAGCAAATGGGGCGTGGACCAAAAGGAGTCTCTCCGCCGCCGCGAATTGTTCTGGGAGTTGTACACGTATGATTCATGGCAGGTGAGTGGGAAAGGACATATATATAACACCGGACGTTGGGTCATCTTTATCGCAGTGCTGGACGTTCGGGCGTCCACCGTCATTCTATCTATCGCATATCGACTGCAAGCTACCCTATTCTGGAGAACCTGGTGATGAATCATGTGCGTGTTGCGCGATACACTGAAACGCGAATTAACTGACGATATTCTTATAGTCCACGCTTGGAAACATCGCTTCGCGTCAGAATGTATGAGTGTGGTCCACGATCAAGCTTTCGGTGCAAGGACGCCGACGTATGCAACAGTCCTTCAATTGGATCGCAAGTTGCGCGCATTCCCCGTCCCTCCTAATTTGCAAGTTGCTGGATTTGGCAACTCATCCCCTTCGGAGTCGCGCTATCACGAAAGTGTTTCGCTGATTCTACAGCGACATATAGTCCTTGCTATCCGCGAAATGAGTATGTCTTGCCTATGCGTGCTTTCTTACACCTGCGAGCTTTCATACGTAATATTCTCTCGTAGTAAGGGGCTGCTGCTGACACTGCTTCAATCAGATCTCCTCTATCTCCACCGGAGTTTCTTTGCCCGTGCCCTGACCGATCACCCCAAGGATCCACTCGGTAGTCCGTATGGAACTTCGGTCATCGCTGCATACCGCAGTGCGGGCTCGCTCGTAGCCCTGATGCGGAATCTCCACACACAACTCAAAGAGCTCAGTGAACGAATGTGGTTCCTGTGGACCCATATGTTTTCATGTGCGGTACGTACGCCCAATCGGCGTTGCCAAGTTCCGTGATAGGAGAATTGCTGACGAGTCGATGAAATGATTTTTGTGATGCGAATCGTAGATCGTGTTGGGTTCTGTTGTCACCCGGTGTCCGTCGATGAGTTTGGCACCATCTGCGCTCGTGCAGCTGGACTCCGCCTGTGAACTGTTCTCCAAAGCAGCACGTGGATTTCGTGCTCAATCTGTATTGGTAAACCCGTGCCCCCTGCTACACATTGCTTTCCCCTACTCACCCAGCCTTCAGGAGATCATGATTACGCTGCAAAAGAAGGCACACATTAGCTTGAACGAGTTTCGAAGGGGCAAAATCTCGCCGCTCTCACGGCAGTTGTCGAATCATTCTGAACCGATGTCGCCATTCGAAGAAGATGACGAACTCTCGACTCTCGGTGGGAAGACGCGGCTCGTAGCCAAGAAAGACTCATTTTCACCCCAGTCATCGCCCGCAGTCATTGATCGCTCGCCCACATCTTCGAATCCGGTAGTACCACTGCCGTTGGCAACCGGGAGCAGTCAAGTGCATCCCACTGTCGTGGACTACCTGAAAACGTTTGGCCACACCGCCGGTTCTCACACTAATGTACCAACATACGGCGAAGCGTCCGCTTTCAACACTCCCATAAGGGAACACTATGAAACGTCTGGATATCATGACAGCCCGGTACAAACACAGCCGATGGAACTGGTGCCTGGGCAGTTCCCTAATTATTTCCCTGTCTACGACTACGGGATGGTCCCCGAGAACGGCTATCCTCAGATGAATGGCCACGTGTCTGCCCGACGAGAATCCCCAGAAGCCAACACGATGCAAAACACCTGGCAAGATTTTGTTAATTCCAGCGGTTTGAGTCTGGGTCACTGATAAGTACCCATGAAATTTTTGCTGTCGTGTTGTTCTGGACTTTGCTTTGCCACTTATGATTATTACGATGTGGTAGTTTTGGGAACAGTGCTGGCGTATGGCAATGCTCGTTGTATATTTAACCACTGCGACTCTGCTCAGACCCGCTGTACATTATTGTACCTTTGCTTTTCTTGATGCTTTTTTTCTTGCCCTTTACGAGTGCGACAAACAAGGCTAAACAAGGTGCACCGCACCGAGCGACATGACAGACAACAGGACCTGCTACAAGCAAGTGTCGTTTCATCCTCATGTCGATCTGTGGCTCTTCTTCGAAGGCTGGTTTTGGACGCCGACCTGTAAGACCAATATCTTCCAGTGATGGAGCGTGGTGTCCAGGCAGCGTGCTCATCATTTCCACATGTTCCAGATACAAAGGAAGGTGGTTGTTTGCGGAGATGGGGCTTGCGGTACGTACCTATACCTCGCTCTTCTTCCTGCCAGCTCAGCACGGGCTCGTTCATAGGTAAAACGTCACTACTCAACGTTTTCACCAGGGGCTTCTTTACCCAAGTATAGTGAGTGCGAAATGGACCGACCACGGGACACCCTCACGTTCCGAACTCTATATATCGTACAGTGAACCGACCGTGTTCGAGAACTACGTCCACGATATCTACGTCGACGACCAGCTAGTGGAACTAAGCTTGTGGGACACGGCCGGTAAGTGCTCCGCCCGCCCCCTCCGAGTCCTGCGTTCACAACTTCTGACGTTTCAAGAAATCCCTAGGACAGGAGGAGTTTGACCGGCTGAGATCGCTGAGCTATGCAGAAACACACGTCGTCATGATATGTTTCTCCGTGAGTCTACCCGTTCTGTGAAACGGAAGGGGGACCATTGATCCGGGGTCATCGCAGGTGGATAACCCAACGTCGCTCGAAAACGTGGAGACAAAAGTAATTCTACTTTTCTTTCTTCATGCTCACACGTACGCCCGTTTGAACAAACACCACAGTGGATAGACGAGATTCTCGAGTTCTGTCCGGGAGTCAAGGTATATTTGACCCCTTGACGCTTCGTTTGGCGGGATATGACTGAACATCTCTCATAGCTTGTCCTCGTCGGTTAGTCCTTTGGGCTGCATGACGGATCGAAGCCACTGACCAGCAATGCAGCACTCAAGTGTGACCTCCGGGACGATCGGAACGTGCGAGACCGACTCGCTCGTTATGGAACGCACCCGGTACAGTATGAAGAGGGCCTCGCTGTCGCACGACGAATAAGAGCATCTCGATACCTGGGTACGTGTTTTATTCGTATTCCTTGTCTTGCATGTAGATCCTACTGACCATGACTTGACGACGCGTTAGAATGCAGTTCAAAACACAACCGGGGGGTCTCGGAGGTTTTCTATGAAGCTGCACGTGTATCGCTGAGTACACGGGCCAAGGGGCCAGGAGGTGGTTGTATAGTGATGTGACATGGACGCCGATCATGCGGGATCACACGTTCTTTCGCGCTCTTTTGGACAGCACGATATGCATCTTAGGGATTCTTCTAATTGCTCTAAACTCTCGCGCGAGGCGATATCCTAGTCCAGTTGCGGATGCTTGTCTTAGTCTTTGTTCTACATGTATTTCTTGACGAATATTCTTCCAATGGCCCATGAAGTCGATAAAAGACGGACTCTATTATAGTAAGCCGACAAGCATGCATTACGATACATTTTAGTCTCGACAGACGAATATCATATCAAAAGTAACCTGTCATGGTCTACTGGCAAGCTTCAGTATTTTGTCCCGTCTTACAAGAGGGATACGTACGGGGATCACATTCACACCCACACCAGTTCCATTCATCATTGGAGGAGCCTGAGTCGGGTATCTAAACGAGAATGTTCAAATCTGCACCTCAACCATGGCTAGCTAGAATGCGAACCCGTTACCCTGAGTAATAAGTAAGCGGTTGAGACCAGGGTTGATGATGGGCTGATCGGCCTCTTGCTCTTCCTTGGCGGTATCTTTCTTTGCCCGTTCCCTGACCTCTCTCTCAACCGCGGCCAACTGGAACATCGATTTGGTAAATCACAATTTCGTGCCAAAAGTGAGACGAACGAACCCTTTCCCGCATTGTTCTCGAGACCTGGATCTTATAAGGCATGTAAAAGTCGTTGAGACCATGTTGCCACGAAAGTTCTTCCACGACGTCGAGTCGCAGTAAGTCGAAGCACACATAGAGGACAGCTGCGAAGCACTCTTTGTTGCCGATGTCAACGAAGTAAGAAAGGAGGTCCTCCGCAACTTCGGTGGAGGCTGAGGTAGCGGCCGTGATGATCGCATCTTTGTACAGTTGATCTTGCTTCGACAGGGATATCGACTCTTCCCATCGTGAGTTTTTCTGACAGGGTGAGCACCTTGGAGAAGTGAAATAAAATTGCCATACCTTGTAAAGGTGTGCAGCGAGCCGCCTGAACTCGAGAAGATCATGTTTTTCTAATCGTTGAGCAAGAGAGATGTTGTTGAAGTTGTCAAAGCTGTCGATCGAGTCGCGGAGGGTCTTGTAATCTTCCTCTTCGATGAGCAGGTCATTGTATGCGTCATTGACTGCCTCGATGTTTAACTGCAAGGATCGTCGAATCGACTTGAATAAAAGTTCAGGGATTTGAAATACTTACGTTTTGAACGGCGATGAGATATGAGCGAATGAGGGGAATATGGTCAATTTGACGGAACATGCGCACAACACGCGCATGATCTATGCGGGGAATCAAGACACTCATGAGATCCGTCAAGAGGGTGGGCTGTTCTTGTAGGTAGAAGGTGAGAGCTTTGTAGTAGCTATAGTATGGCAAATATTAATATTAGCACACGGATCAAGAATTAAAAAAAAAAACGTACATCTCGACATTAGCGACGCGGACAATCACTTCCTTGAACTGATTGTGCTCCCAAGCGTCAGGCGAACGCTCGATCATGGCAAGCGCAGCATTGTCCTGGTCACCCAATTGTTAAGTGGAAGCGCAAGAAAGGTAAGGTGTTCTCACAAATTCGTCGTATTTTATGTAGAGGAAAACAAGCTCAGGCCAAAGATGTGCTTTCTCCGTGGCCTTGATGACCTGGTTTACCAATGACTACGTATATGTCTCCATATGAGGGAGGATAACACACCTTTGGAATGTTGATCCGTGACACAAAGAGTTTGAGGTGCTCTACGACTAGAAGGAAAAACAATCAGCAAGCGAAGCGGGGTACACAGACCATACGTACGTTTTCCAGGTCTATATTTGCTGTACAGAATGGAGAGCTCCGTGAAGATCCCCATCTGCAACCGATTACTATAATGACACTGGAAATGACAAAAGTACATACATGAGCGCGCTCCAGACTAAGTGCAGCCTCCAAGAGAGTAAGGACTTCATCGAAATAGCCGCGACGTTCATAAGATTGAATAAGAGCAGGTAGCTCTTCCTATATAAGAGATCAATGAAAACTGGAAACCTCAGTCCTAGCGATGCACGAACCGCATGAACGACGATGTTCAAACCGCATATTTGAGCCTGCAATGCAGGTCAGCAACACCCCCCTCATGCGGCAGAACTAAACGCACCAAACGGAACTCTGATTTCTCAATACAAGCGGCGTGAACCTGCTTCCAGACTTGAGTGTTACCGGCCTTGCGAGCGCTTTCGACAGCAGCCTGGTTCTCGCCCAAGTATATGAGAGTGGTAGCCAAGCGAGCCCAGTTGGAAATGCTCGTAAAGAGTAGCTTAGCAGCCTGGTAGAGCTCGTCCTCGAAGCACTTCTCTCCGACCACCAAGATGTCTGCTACGTTCGTCATGCCCAAGAAGTCCTCCATGTCATGCAGGCGATCAGTCTTGGCATAAGCATACGCCAACTCGGTATCGATTTGAGGTTCACGAAGGTGCTTGCGCGCCATCTGCAGGAAGCGGACTAGATCATCATGCTTGCCGGCGTGGCCCGAAATCTCAATAACTTCTGCAAAGTTCGAGGGGTCCTCGGCCTTGATATACGAGTCTACAAAAACAATTAGCCTTCCCTTTCACTAATCTTCCGCGCTAAGCATACCAATAGCATCTTTGATGCGAAGACCATCAAGCTGAGCTTTCGCAAGGCGACTCCACACTTCAGGCTTGTTAACCTTGTTAGCGTAGTCCAAGCCACGATCGATCGACACAATGTGCTCGACCAGTACGTTGATCGCCATGGCATGTTGGTCGTACTTCTTGTATATCGTCAACGCTTCCTCGTAGAGACCATGATCGGTTGCAATCTTGGCGATCTCGGCAACGTCGTAGTTCTGGAGCTTGTTGATGTAACCCACAACCTTGCCCTTATCCGCACGAATTGCTGTCAAGAGCAAGAGGTTCTGGAGATTGCGATTGTCGCTGAACGGAGAGGGCTCAATGATAATTTTCTCCAAAAGCTCGATCAATTCAATGGGAAGATCGGCTGAAAGGAAGGCTTTGACAGTAACTGAGACATCATCGGGGTCAGTGCACTCGGGTAGAGCAGTTGCGATGATCTACGAGCCACAAACGTTAAACGTACGTAGACCATAGGATGGCCAGACTGACCTGATCAATAAGCGCTCTGCGATGCACATTGTCATGGACAAGGACTTGCGCCCAAAGTTCTGGCTGACGACGCTTCACAAGATAGCGAGCTTGTTGTTTGAACATTGAGTTCTCGTTCGTAATGGCAATGAGCTCATCATCGCAGAAGCCCTTTGCGTAGGCAATGTACGCCAAATAGGGATCTCGGGCCTCACAGAATTTACCAACGACGAGAGGCTCATACAGCTGCACCAATCGTTAAGCGGGATGACCATGACACAGTCAAAGAACGCACATTATTCTCCTTCAAGAATGCTTCGGGGTTGTTATTACTGTCGATCAAAATCTTGGCCATTGCGTTGAACACGGCAGGATCTTGAGAACCGGACTGTACACGGGCCTCGAGCCACGGGAGAATCAACTTCAGTCTATTCCGTTGCTCGACTTCATGAACGAGTTCGTCGATGGCGAAATTGCCTGTAACGGAAGCTAAGAGTCCTTTGATGGTTGTTTCGTCACAATCGACATCGAGCAATCCACCGACAACCTGGGGAGTCCGGACAGAATTGACACGCTGCACATAGACTTCGATGAACTTCGTGAGACCGTTCTGATAGAGATAAAGCACAAGATCGTGGACAAAGTCGAAGCGATCGCAGACGATGATAAGGGGAAGTTGATCTTGAAGCTTTGCCTCCTTCAAGAAATTCTTGACCTTCTCTGGATGGTAATGATTGCTCTCTCGACAGATACGCTCAACTTCACGAATCTGGCCGGTCCGAGTGGCAGCCTGGATATACTTGAAGTGGACTTCTGAATCTTCGCTGAGGTTCACAATCGACCCGAGGTAGTAGTAGAGACCTTAGATGAATTCAGCTTCACGAAAGGAGATCCATGGCAGAGATACTCACCTTCAAATGTTTTGAAAGACTCGAACATCTCGATCAACCTCACGGGGCCAAGGATATCGGAGTACTTGGTAGCAATCTGGATGACGACCTGGAGATTCTGTCGGATATTTACCCTAAGCATCTCTTGCATGCATGCCATAGACTGTTCAGTGGTGAGACGACTGAAGTAGTTAACTAGCCATTCGGGTTGGAGGCTGCCGGTATGCACAATTGCGCGCTTGATGTCCGCCAAGTCCTCATAGTGTTCGAGAGCCTGTTGACATCAGTACGAAGCAAATCTCATATATGGAATGATGCGCTTACTCTTTGCAAGAGACCAGCCTTCTCGCAAAGGTTGGCGATCCTAGGGCGGTCATAATGCGTGAACATTTCATTACCGAGGATGGCGTCCGCGACCTGCGGCGCATGAACGAGATTCATCTCGAGGAGACGAGTCTGTAGATGACCCTGCTCGGGTCGATTTTCCTTCAAAGCATCCAGCAAGAAGGATGTTGCCGGCTGGATCATGTTCTGTGACATAAAGATGTCCACGACCTGTCATATATACGTCACATATTGATCGATATTCAGTCAGTTTCCCACTTACACGCTCGATATCAACCAACGGGCCAGTCTCGTCATTGACAAGTTGAGTGGCAAATTCAGCACCCTTGTCGGAGTTCGTCCTCATGATATGCTGCAAAAGGGCAACATAGTCTGGACTATATCCAACCTTCTTTGAGTACAGAACAATCTTGTCTGTCTGTCCGGTCTCTGCAAAGCAGGCGACGACCTTGTTGGGGACATTCGCTCTGAGGTACACGCTCAAAGCCAAGGTCATATCATGCAGCCGGACGATATCCCCAAGCTCTTCACTGCAGGTGAGCTGACACCATAACATTAGGGGCTGCCACATTTCGAGAGGGAAGACTTGCCTTATTTTCTTTCAGCCACTTCTCAAGTAGCTGCTTGCGACCCTGCTGCAATACAGGACGAGCAAGCTCGAGTGACTCGAAATGATTGAGTTCGCCTTTCTCCAACAAGATACCAAAGTATTGGAGAATAGGAGACAAACCTCCTGGAGGGGCCGGTGCTTGCTTGAATGATTCAATCACCTGCGCTGTACGAAGAATCCCCTAGTGGCCCAAATTCAGTCCAGTATCGTGAGTAGTCAAGCATATGCGTACGCGAGGAGAGTTGGCAGCTATCTTCGCTGCTTCGCTGTATTGACCAGAAGAGAACAGTTGCTGGTACTGCTTGACGTAAAGATCATCGGCACCGGGTAGATTGGCACGACTGGCGAGTTTGAACGCGAGTTCGGTATTGTTGAGCGTACTGAGGATGTAAGGAACGATCGTCTGCTCGTCGACGCTGACTGATAGGACCTGGCCTTTCTTGTTTACACCGATGATCCCGTGGGTACCCTCATGCTCTGCCGTGACAAAGATCGTCTCCCCGGATATGCGATTCATATAAACACATGCACCAGACTCCAGATCGTACAGGTGAATGAAACCATATTTGGTGACCAGAAAGATGATACCATGCTTTCTGGATACCTGCATGGCTACGGGGAAGTCATTGGTAGCTTCAGGAGGGAAATAGACATCAACGGCCTTCTTCACGAAAGGTGGATCCGGTGCGGTGTGGTCAATCTCCACAACGTGAAGCTACATAACGGCTCTTAAGCGAGCACCGAACTCGTTTAATGCGCGGCGCGTACCTTGGCGCCAGTGGCGGTTCGAACCGCAAATGTGAACAGCTTTGTCGTGGACTGGTGGCCATCGAGCTTTAGCTCCGCGAATGAAGCGGCATGTCCTTCGATGGGCTGGCTGACTCCTCGCTCTCGGCTATACAGTTGCATCGCGCCTTTAACTTTGAAGGCGGAAGGATTGGTTGAATTGCTAGAGATACCAATTAATACCAGCCACTTCTCATCAGAGGTTACACGGTAGTTGATGATCTGCGCTCCCGCGAGTGTTGGGTGCCGGTCGAAGACCTTTTGCGGGGGTGACGTCTGGTCCCCAATTGACCAATGATACACTGAGGTCTCCGTGACCATTCCTATGGTCGTCTCGGATACCCACTTCCAGAATACGACGTCTTCGTTATTGGCATGAGATTTGACCTTCTGCTTGGTCTCGATATTAAAAATTTGCAACGTCCGGCCGGCTACGAAGGAAGATGTTAGCGTCACGGTCCCACACGACGAGTTAGGGCACCTTTTAACGCGAGAATTTTCTTGGAAGGGTGCATGATTGCGGAATCAGCGCTGATTGGCCTCCGAAGAACATTGTTTGCGTCGGCGAGGTCAATTATGACGACTTGATTCTGTTCATTAACCTTTTCCCGTACGCAAATGAAGTGGTCGGACTCCAAGGTCAGTGTCTACAGAGGGTTCGGTGAGGTGTTCACGAGCACATCTAGAACCGGCCTCAACTCACCTAAGAAGCAAGGTGGAGGGCAAGAGACCAAGCGGATTGAGCATGTCACTATGGATTGGGCCTAGCTACGCGTACCTGGAACGAAATTGAAGCTGGCTGAACGCCCAAACTGGAAAGTTGCAGATGCTCGCAAAATGCGATGGGTTTCGAGATGTCCGCCATTATCAAAGTGTCGTTAACGGCCGTACCGTACGCAGCGGCGAAGGAATAAAACTGGTCGACGTGGGTTGTTGAGTCAAGCAGCACGGCCAAGTTACGTCGGAAAGGGTACTGAAAGTTTACTATTGTTTGTCTCACGCTATTGCTTCTATTATTAGTGACTGCGGTGCTGACGGAACAACTTGAAAGTATTGACTATAGCGTATTTCTACTGCTCAGAAAGGACTAGCGCTTCCTCCAGGTCCTCCCCTCCTGATACTGTGGTCGGCGGAGGTGTATTTCCATAATACAAACGCTGCGCCATGATTGCTGTTTATTTTGTGTCAGAGTCGGTACGACGTAGAGGACGCGTGGCGACGTCGCGGCTGACCTGCGTCTACAGACAATTGAAATATCGCACAAGCCTTGAACTGCAAGGAAGATCCCTGCAGGAAGAAGTACGCTGTCCTGGATTAGTGATGTCAGCGAATACCAGTCGTAGATCCCATAAATGATCCTACTTGAAAGTATCTCCACCCACCCAACCGATCATTGTAGAGGCACGGAATCCATAAAGTGACTTGTGCTTGTAATTACTACTCAGACAACGCACATGAGGTCATCTTTGATCCACAATCAAACACACAAACCTTATGAGCTGCGGGAGGGGCAGTGTACTCTCCAATCCCAGAGCAAAGAACCCCAATAGAGAGATATAGAGTTCTGACCACCCCAGTATTAAGAAGATTATCGCCGAGCAGAGTCTGAGTAAAGTTTAAGTACCGAAAACAAAGTGTGCAACGATTTCTTACATTATGCCCGCAAGACACTCGACGTATTGCGTATATGACGACCACTGCCAGAAAGAAAATGGTCGTGGGGACGGTGCGTAGCTCCCTGTGATTGTTTTCGGACGATAACGGAGGCAAATAAACAGTAATGCGAGCTGTCGATTAATGTCATCATGGTCACACGATCTCATTGTGTGCGTGCTCAGTGGGGCGCACCTGCGCGACGATCATAAGAATCGACTGGAGCAGCAAGGCAAACTCGAAGCGGGCACCCAGCCAGAAAAAACACCGAGTGATATTGGCAATCAACCTGATGATATGTACCGTCAGCGTGTTGTGCAAATGTCTGTTCTACGAACTCACAGAATCGCACAAACGTCATGAGAAAAACCTGTCGAGTCCCTGATAGGTGAAAGACAGGCAGACATGAGACACCTATGCGAAACATGTGAGATAGCTTACTTTTTTCTGATGATGGACACTCCTTGGTCTGCGTAAACGAGCGGAGGCCCAACAGCCATCCCAACGGAGGAAGCTACGGCAATCCATGAAGGCGTCATTGGCATAACCAGATCCTGGCCCACTTGGATACGCTCAAGTGCTGCGGTCAAGTTGGGGGTTTGCCGACTCCCGACTCGGAGGAAACTGCTATGACTAACCTGGTCCGTCTCAATTCAGACATCGAACAGCCGAGTAATTGATCACACTGCAGACACGTGGCAACCAGGTCAGTAGTAGCAACTCAGACTCGATCCAGAAAAAAACACTAACCATGAAGCTACTGACCACTTTAGATACGTCCACCACCACATTCTCTCATTGACGAACGTCTCGGGGCTCGCTGGGCCTTGAGCGCTGAGCGATGCGTTTCAGGAACGTCTCCTGAGCTGCGCGGAATATTAATGAGTCTCGATCGCAAGCTTCCACCCACATCTAGATGGCAGTTGTTCTATCCGATTCATACGTCCCACATCAAGTGGTCGACCAGCGGTGGTTCCATCAGCATTCAACGTTCAACGTTGAGACTCATCTCGGCGTCAGAGCGAATCAGATTCAATCACACACCCCGTCTACATCTGGTTAAAGTTTCATTTTATCATAACGCCTTAAAGCGCCTCATGTCCCCGCCACTCATCACCCCCACAATGACAATTGGTACAAGACTTTGGATTCCCGTCTCGTTAATGGCGATTCAGGCGTCCTCTTTCAGGTGTCGTCCCATTCATATCGATTCTTCTCTGATTGAAAACACGATTGTCACGGTAGCAGGTGCGTGACGACTGACCTCAGTATTGCAACTTATGGTTCCATCCACCCAAATACCACGGGCCGGTGGAGGTACTCTCGTACTACTGGGCAGCTCCACTGATGACCCGCGGGCTTCACCGCCGGGTCTGTGCATGAACCTTGAATGTCAGTACTCTCCCTGAACATCACTGCGCCATGTAGCCTACCTTTCCTTTTCCCCATTGCAGTTGCAAATACCCCTCTTTGAAGCATGGACCCCAGCATACCCGCAACCTCGCTTAGCTTTCTGCGGCCATCTTCCTCCCCTTTACCTGCAAGGTGGCGTGACGGCCGAGTTCTGATCCCACCCTGTATTTGCAGTCATCCATGACCGTGCTTCTTCCTGCCTGTTGCAATATAACGAGGAGCAGAAGCGACGACATCAGCGTGATGCTACGCTAACAGAGATGAGGAGGAGATGTGGGTAAGCAGCACCTCCACCTGGATGCCCTAGTGTCATCCCGTCGTTGAGCTTCTTCCCTCCACATAAAGAATTTGCGATTGCGAACACGTACGCACGCTGGCTCCCCTATGACTTGGCGGAAATTTCGCAAAGACCTTTCTGTTCAAAAGGCTCGTTTCCGTTGTGCCCTGCGGTGCAGCGGACCTCGACAGTGGGATTCGAGGCCTACATAGGAACTACAGGTGGGTGAAGCGTGCCCACTTTGCTCAAATCATACCGCGGAAACGGTCCGAGCGCCTTTGATCGAGTGACACGTTGCATATTTTCTAGAATGTACCAAATCTCCTCTTCAATCATTTTACCGTCGAGCATACCGTAAAGCACCGGTGCGGTCGGTGCGTAAGCATACGAATCAGGCTTTGCAGGTGCCAAGGCTGACGCCAGCATGTCCCCCGATGGCTGTGGATGACGAGCCCAGCCCTTGACCCATGCAACTTCGGTGTGCACCAGCACTCGTTCGTGACCCATGCTGCCACGCAGTATAGAACACTCTTTTGGAGAATGAATTCGACGCCACTAGATAACGGGCAATACCATTTCGGCATTTGAATATTGCTGAGGTTGCTCTTCATACGGACCGCTTGAATGAAAAGAGCCGCGATTGCGGCCATGACGACAGGTCACAGAACTTGGCCAAGAAAGATGAGCGCGGCGGATGATATCTGTATGATCAGCGACGTTCATGTTCGAATTCCAAAGAGACTCTGAACTGCAAGATGCGTGAGATGTAATGCTAGTTGAGGCTATTTTTGGGGTAGGCGCACCTCGTTGTCTTCTCAAGCTGAGCCTTTTTAAAGGTTTGAGTCGGCCGCTCGAAGTAGACTACATCGTGTAGCACACAGCCAAGTTCCAACGTTGTCCAACTCACTTCAGTGCTCTCCCTGTCCTACTGCTACAAGTCAAACGCCATCCGTTTCATATCGTTGACATTTACTTCCGTTCCCCGCCATCGTCATGTCTCCACCTCTTAGCGAGCTCTCGCCTGACCAGCAATACCGTGACACACCGCCAACTGCTACAGAGAGTTTCGAGCAGTACTATGACACCTACTCTACCCTCATCGCCCCCACAGGACCCGTCTCTGATTTCTATACTTCCGAAAATTTATACTTGTGGCAGGACGTGGACGGCATTTATCACTGGGCTGACGCCTCCGCCGCGAGGTCCGATAGTTGCCTGGGGTACCCATCCCCGTCGTATTATGCCTCCGCGTTTGCACCCGAGGCGATCCAACCGGTATGTTTCCATTGCCGGATTTTGCCTCTCGATACTAAGAGTCCGAGTAGTCTGACTACTGTGGTTACCGACACGGTGATCTTGACCAACCATCACAACCCGCGGCTAGTACCCAGGACAACTCATACATCTTTCACTTGGCCCAGCAGGTCAGGAATGGTTCGGGCCGCCCACAGGTCGGGGATCATCGGTCGAGCATTGCACGCGCAAGCGACAACTTCCTTGCACAAGGGTCCTCTATTTTTAGCGACGGACACTCGCCCTCGAGACGTGGAAGCATTTTAGATTACCAGTCATCCATCCCACATCAATCTAGCCCTCAGCGTGAGCCTCGTCCACCGTCGAGGAAACGTTCCAGGGAAGCATTAGACGAAGCAAGTTACCATGTTAAGGTTAGTTCGCAGGCGCCAATCTTAAATTACAAGGTTTTGATGTCCCGACGCCCAACCTTAGGAAGAAGATGACAACTCTCATCCATCTTCTTTGCCCACGGCGAACGCACGCCGTCTTCCCGGAACACATATGATAGTGCCATCGCAAGGTCTACATTCGTCCCCTGTCCGAATCCCTCATCTTGGTGATGCTACCACTTCCTTGGATGCTGAATCCCACGCCCGCGAACATCAATCACGTTTACGTCCAGAGGAACGTATGGTTCCAGTGCCGAAACACATGACCAATAAAAGGGTTCACCGTCCAAGCGAGGAGCTTGTTCGACGAGAAAGTGCTATCCTGTCGATGCCCACAACGTGGCCTGACGATCAGGTTATGAAAGGGACAAAGAAGCCTGGCGAACAGAAGAAGCAAGCATTGGCATGTCTATTCTGCCGAGAGAGGAAGATCGCTTGTGGCAGGCCCCCTGCTCACAGCCCTGACCAGACTTGCAAGTAAGAGCGTCCAATTTTCCACCCGGGAATCCGATTGTTGACGTTAACGTAAGTCAATGCGCACGCCGTCGGATTAAGTGCGAATATCCAACTGAATCGCGCCGTGGGCAACACAAGCGCCGCCGTAAGCCAACGGAAGGCGAAGCTGTCAGTCAATCCACCGCCCGTTCGAACTCGATGCCGAGCGTAGGATCAACGACAACTGCCTCTTCGTCTACGACATTAACGACCACCACGTCATCTGCATGAACACAGAGCCAAGCAAGATATCCTCAACCACCACAGTCATACGCCATCTTTGTCGCGCACGTTCAGAATTGTAATGGTATCACCCACCTTCGCAGGGCACCAACTTGGTCAAAAACAATGGAAAGACTCGTTTATACTCATGTTGCAATAGATTCGACGATTAAACTATTTAATATCCAGCCTTTTCTGGCTCATGTCCCTCTTTGACCCTAGGCTCCGTCGCGGTGTGAAGATAGTGTTTTCTTATAACATATAGATATCTCTTCATCATGCATATCGTTATTTCATGCCATTAGTCGATAAAATGACTAGGGTAAATACTTTTGTTATAGTTTACATTATATGTTGGACTCGAGGCTCCAGGATAGATTCTACTTTTCAGCACTCACTAAGTTCAATGCTGAAGAATATCAGTCATATTGCCTCCATAGACCTGAAACATCCAGGGAAAAAGTCCCACATAGTGGTACTGCCTACGTTCAAGAGATTTGTCCGGGAGCCACCAGTTGCCAACAGATGACGATTCGCTACGTGATAGTACTCGATGCCATCACCGTCGACACAGCAGGCCGATCAAGGATCAGATATTCCGGAACCCAACGTGAGCCTGCATGGGCTGGGTGCCGAAGACCAGGTATCAGGAATGTACAAAAATGAGCACTTGCCATCATGACTATCGCACAGGACGCAGTGCAGGGCAAACCCACACAATCGTCTCCGAGCATGGAATGAATTGCGCAAATTGTGGCTCGTTCGATGGTGCAATCCGATCAGCCCTTTGACAATGTTATCATGACCCACGTCCCGCCGATAACCCTTGCAGGGGCCGCCAGTCCTTCCTCGATCAATCGCCAAAGTCGGAGGCGATGCACCTGGCACGGGTGGTAGAGTTTTGAATGTATCCACTGCACTGGAATATGACCTTGACTCGGCTCCACTAGGGCCTGTTGCCCACGAGGCACTGACAAGCAGTTCATCGGCGGCCTAGTCTCCTCTCGGGGGAAAAAAAATACTGGGGTAGCACGTTTGACGGTCGAGTCAGATCTTGACCCAGCGTCATGAAAGATGCCATGTAAGTCGAAGTCACGATAAGATCGACGACCTTTAGATTTGCAGGGGCTCCGTGATTGTGACGCGAGTATTCCGACATAGCGCTGGGTCCTACATGCTAGGAATTAGAGGTGTACGGCAGTCCATGTCAGAGTTTAGCGGAAGCTGATTGCGTTCAATAGGTATTGTGGACAGCTACATACCCACCGGTAGAGTGTGTGGACAAATGTGAGGCACCCACACCTCGTAAGTAATCGACGGGCCCTGCAGGACTGTCACACAAAAGCCTCGTGCATGCATATATGTATCAGCATGTCCTGGTAGAGCTTCTTGGCATCAGAAAGATAAGTGGAACACGATCGAGCCGCAGTATATCCAGTATGTAATAGATTAAGGCACCAAAAGCTAATTGACACAAAATCAGGACGTAGAGACAGAAAAAAGGTAACCACGAGTCCACATGTGTTTCGTCCAAAGCGCTTGTAACCACGTCTTCACCGGCCGTTGATGGTGGCGGTGGAGTCTCTCCGAAGGTTTGAGGGACTTGCAGCTTGTGCGTGTTGCGATGAGGGCATGGAATTGGGATGTTCAGGAATCTTCTCAATTTCTTTCTTCGCAGCTTGCCATGCCTCGAGGTTCTGGGGCAACATGGCTGAGGTTGCATATCTCGAAGTCCAAGGGTCCTACCTTTTTGCACCAATCCCTGTGGCTTCTAGCCATATTGATTGCCATCTCTCGAAGGTCTGCAACCTTCTGACGTTGGAATCGATCGAGATCCGCTTGAATGGTCGAACTAGAATACTTCAGGTCTTGTGCCGTCAAATGAAGGGCGTCCTCGAGCTTCGAGCCACGGTAACGCCGTCAGAGAAGGTTCGTCAAGTAATCGGATATCCTTACTTGCGAGATCGTTTCGCGAGTTTTGCCAATACCACTACGCCTTGCTGTTTCCGGGTCGACATCCATCATTCCGTGTATCGTATAGCTAAGTGCATTCAGTAAACCCATTCCAGGGGCACGCTTCTTGTAAGGGCTCGGGCCAGGGTGAGGAGGGAGGTATACTGATCCGGGCTCGTCAGGGGTTTCGCTCGATTGCCCCTCTGACTGTGGATTTGTCAGGCCATTGACACGACCGCGTGCAAGGGCCTCATCAAGCCTCTTTGCCTCTTTCTCACTTTTCTCGTACTCCTCCAACATTTCACGCTTGCCCTCTAGAGCATCTTGCGTCATCTCGTATTGCACGTGTTTCTGATGCCGATATGCAAGAAGCTTTTTGATGATAGTGGCGAACTGCGTGTATTCGTGAAGGGGTTCAGAGAAGTTCTGCTCGAGCTCTTGGAGCTGCGAAGACGTCAGTGACAATACAAGCGTGATAGGTGAGGCAAGATGAAATGCACGCACCAATCTTGTTGTGGACATGTATGATGCATCAACGGCTTGTCCCGATTTCTCCATTGCACTAGCGAGAGTTCCGCTTTCATTGAGGCTAAAGCCGTTCAGGGCAGCACCAAGCTCTGAATAGTCCTGCGCGGTCTCTGCGTTATGAATGATAAATTGCCGAGTGAGCTCTATCGGAGGGACGCCATACCTGACCACCGCTTCAGTGTCCGGCGTGTGACTTTTTCAACTGGACCACTGAGGTGGTTTGCAAACTTGTTCGTGAACACTTCGGAATCAATGAAGCGTTGGTCTGGGTTTCGCAAAGGATGCGTTGCCGTCGGATTGGGAAGTACTGCGTAGGCGGGGGACGCGTTCGGATCTGTGGGATTGTGCGAGGGGGCCTTTAGGATGTTCTTTGGGAGCATTGACAGTGGTGGTGAATTGAGCACTTCGGTCTATGGCACGGTCAGATATTGATTAGCACAGAACGAGCACATGGCGCACCCATGACACTTCGCCTTCCAAAAATCGATGGAATACGTGCTCGTTGGACAAGATAGGGTGACGAGCGACGCGGTTTAGGAATGTTTGCAACATGCGCTTGCGTCGGGCAATCATCGCGACGTCCTCCTTGGCCTTTGCGTGCTTTGTAGCATAGTCTCCGATGGTCTGCTTGGAAGGGATTGGGGGGATGATGAGAGTTGGATACAGCCTCACGAGGCTGAGGCGCAAAGACTCGAATTCAGAATACCGATGCCTGGCTTCCGCGGTCTGTTGCATGTGAGTCCGCGTCAGACACTCGATCGGCGATACCGTGGCTGATGCTTACCCCGGCGTGGATCACGTATGTGATGTAGGGCGTAGTGGAGTTGAGGGTCGTCTTTTGTGCATCGGTTATCTTATCACGCTCATTAGGGGACGGTTGGTCAAGACGGGTGCGAGGCGGGCACACACCAGAATCTCTGCGTCGTCGCCCGAGTGCAGCCACCTGTCTCTGTAGCAGCAAAAGTCGCCCTTGAAGGACTGCTGGGGTTGCCGTTGGGTTGCGGGGGAGGGGAACGGTTTGAGGAGACGGGCGGGGTTGGGTGGTGGAGAGGAGGGCGCTGATATGTTTACCTTGGAGGTCGACGACGTCTCTGAGGGGACGCGGTCGATCATGTCGTTCTCGAACGGGTTGTCGTCCTCGAAGGTGTCCATCGCTGCCCGGTGTGACTGTGACGCTGCAGGAGCGTCGGCGAGTTCCCTTCGACGTCGCTATGGTCGAGTGTGCTGCGTACGCTGGCCGGGACTACACTTGCCATATTTGGTCCTATGTACACCAGCATCTACCCAAATACGCGGAACCCCCCCTGTAGCGCTGCATTCACCTCCTCATGCAGCGACTCGTTCGCAGTCTCCCCTGCCTCCTGCATCGCGCCCTCAAAGCC
Organism: Xerocomellus dryophilus; assembly: GCA_038089495.1. Taxonomy (NCBI): domain Eukaryota; kingdom Fungi; phylum Basidiomycota; class Agaricomycetes; order Boletales; family Boletaceae; genus Xerocomellus; species Xerocomellus dryophilus. The sequence continues at coordinate 23,388 of JBBPKY010000128.1, forward strand.
CTTGCCCAGCACCGACGCAAACAGCTCGTCGATCTGCTCCTCGTGCCAGCCCCCCTGCGTCGACACCGGCACCATGAAACTCTGTATCTTCTCGTGAACCTCGTAGCTGCGAACAGTGAGCCGAGGGACAACTCCTAATCCATGTCACCGACCGAAGTTTCCGTCCCTTGCTAGCCTTCGTATCCACCTTCTTCTTTGCCCTTTTCTCTTTTTGCACCGCCATCCAATCGTCGTTGCCGCCCGTTCCGTTGCCTCTTGCGTCAATAATGTCGCGCAGCAGCTGGTGGTAAAAGTCGGTATCGTCAAACACCTCGGGGTCTTCTTTTGCCCCAGTCCCGTCTTCATCCGCCGTGCTGACCCCTAGTCTGCCTCCTTTGCCGCGGTAAATTCTCGTTCGAGCGAGCACTTTACTATGGTCCGCAAGTGTCTCGTCGATCAGCTGCGGTGCCGATTTGATGTGTTGACTCGTTATCGAAAATGCATTCCGGTTGGATGGGAGGAGAACCGATGGTGCAACGGCTTGGATTTTAGACGACCATTTGTTGAGCGTTTGCACCAGGTGGGGGTGGTAACTGCGGCGAGTGTGAGATTTCTCCTCAGTTACAAACATGCGGACACGAACGCGCATTCGAGCTCTGACGCCACATGACTGGCTTCGCGTAGTTCTTCAGCATAATCAGCCACTGAATAGTCAGTTTCGGTGCTCTTCCGACGTTTACGCGGAGGAGGCTGAATGGATTCGTTTGCTGAGAGCAGACGCTAAATTTGTGTTGAGCAGACGTTGTCTCTGTGGGGAGGGTCGCACCTCCTGAAAATCAAATATCTCATTTGAGAGTAATCGCGCTTCCTCTAACATTTTTACGAGAGGAGCATGCACTTGCTCGTACCCTGCAATTTGCGACGGCTGTTCGTCCGTGAGACGATTTCAAGACAGGAAAGTGAATGACTACTTGCAGGGGGAAGGCGATTTCCAGCCGTGGCAGATTTTTGTAGGCGAATGCGGGCATCAAGAAGCGAGTCCCAAAGAGCCTGGACGCAAGATATAGATCAAAGACATTGTACCAGAGGAAATTGACCTGCAATCTGTCTTGAAATGGCTTTACCCTTTTTACGTTCTTCTTCTCTGGTTTTATGCAAACTCGAGGACAAGTCAGTATGTTGATTAGGCGCAACGGGACGCTCCGTTGATGCATCGGCGGTGGTGCGTGTGTCCACCTTGCGCTTTACTCCAGTCTCATGATCAACGATATGTGTCTCCCAGTGTACCTCCGAAACATGACTAACCGACTCCGCATCCTCACTGGCAGAGTCGCTCTCGCTGTCGTCGGATTCGTCGAGCATCGCCTTTCTCGAGGTTTTAGCACCGTCATATTTTGGATCTGAGAGACTCTCGTGGAGCTTGCGCAGGGATGAAGGACTGGTCCAATGAGTCTAGCTTGGGCTCCACATGCACGTGTCACACTGACGTACCCAACATCAAAGTAATGCGCTCGAGCGGCACTGTTATCTTTTACGAGGGCAGGATCAGGATCAGGATCGATACCCGTGACCTGGACGTCCTCGGGGTCAAAGTCTGCATGGGGTCAGGTGAAGTCGAAAAAGTGGAGAATTGACTTGCCGACTGGAGCAACATCCTCCAGCTGGGCGATTTGCTGGGCGAGGGACAGACCTGTCAAAGTTCACGAGGTGCTCGCCGTTGTGGTTGACGATGAAACTCACGTTCCATGGTGCACTAGACCGAGGCCAGACTCGTGGAGAAGCCAAAAGATTGATCACGAGTCCGCACCAGCCCTGGGCTGTTTACATAATTGTTACTCGATGTGCAAAATTATCGGACAAGATTTCCTCTTCCCTTTACCATCACCCGCCCCCAGTGACACACGACCAAGTGGCCTGCAGCCACTATTGAAAGTTATTTACAAACTAGACAAGCTTCAATCTGGATTCGAAACCATCTCCATGTTTTTTATCCTCGAAAAATGCACAGAAATCGTGTTTCAGGCGAGTGCCCATTTTTTTGTACCTCATTTTGGAAGTTTTGCCGCGTTCTTGCCCCTTCCTCGCCATCAGGCTTTTTATCTGTCACGCGACAGCTCCCATCGCATGCGTCTTGTGTCACTGATTTTTTTACATGTAATATGATAGCCTGTATCTTGACTAGTCACTCCTCCCCTTCCTTCTGTGATTCCCCTCGAGGGCCTCATAAATTTACTTTGACGTCTTCCCCTGTCCCTCATACGTATACTCACTCTCCATACCTACGCAGGCTATTCAAAAAATTCCCCCTCAGCGATGCCACGTTTCCCCAATCGTACCGTCGCCGTCGCCGTAAATCATCTCTCGCCAGACGACGACGAAGACAACGACATATGTCCCGTGTGCGATGGCGATTGCACCTGCAACAACAGGCCTTGTCCCCTCCCCCCAAGTGTGAGCCATGGAAATGCGCGCTTTGTAGCTACATCGACCGCATCGACGGTTTCGTCCGCGCACGCTCTCGGAGCACAGCCCCTCAAAATCAAACTTACCGTTCCACCCAGTATTCAGAACAAGGCGCGCTCTCTAGGATCCGCACCAAAGAAATCTCGCATCGAGGGTTCTTCCGCAGCGCCCAACGGAGTTGCTGGAAGCAGCTCCGCATCATTTCATCTCGCCAGCGCCTCTTCCACCGCTGGCCATGGTCAGCACAGTTCATCAGACGCACTAGGGACAAAACACAAGGGTCGTCCTCCCAAGGCGGTCGCGATTACTCGCGGCGGGACGAAAAATGCGGCTCCAGAACGCAAAATTCGCGGCAACGAGGCCAACATGCTGTCACAATCACAATCTCATCTATCATCGCACACTTCTACTCAGCGATCTATCGCATCACGGGCTACACGCCCACGAGTTGAGACCTCGAAATCAAATTCAGCTGCCTCGAGGCAAACCTCAAAATCCCAGGCCAAAGGCACGATTGCAAAGAGATCGGCTTCCGCAAAGAAGAAGCATGATTTTCTCAGCGACCTTATCGATTCTGACCTTCAGCCAAGCGTCGATGCGTTCCGCGACGACGATGGCGATGATGCGTCTTCAGGCTACTTCCCTACCTTTGTCTCAGCTGATGGGCTGACGTCGGAGGCCTCAGATTCCTCTGACTCTGAGTCTGACTCCGACACGTCAGGTTTCGGCTCCGACTCCTCACTAGCAGCAGAGGAAGAAAATTATATCGTCGCTGAACAAAGGCGTCACGACAGGGCCCGTATTCGTCGTGAGTTGCTAGGAGACGATGTTCCCAAGTACAAGGATTCAAACAACAGTTGGGTCATCCGACCTCGGAAGAAAAGTGTTGGTCTCAGTGATGTGGACATGGAGGGTGACACCGACAATATCACAGAGGAGGACGAAGATGAAGATGAGGAAATGGAGGAGGACGAGGAAGACGACGAGACGGATGGTCGGCCTTCAAAGGTGTACACAGGCCTTGCGACCGGGTGGTCGGACGACGACGACGAATCCAGCTTCGATGCCGATCTGTTCTTCGCCAATCTCACAGATGCGTCGTCTGACGACGGCTCATCCGATACTGATGGCAGTCACCTTCACGATTCTGCTACCGACCCTTTAGCCAACAGCGTCACCAGCTTGCGGAGCGTGGATTTTGAAGTTACAGAGACGTGGGACGGACAGGTCGTTTTTACAAATGGTTCTAACGACGGCCACGGTGTCCTCGATCTCGCATTCGAGGCTAACGCAGCTCAATTACTTGCATCAGACAGCGCTTCGATCAGCCACGATAGTGACGTCGAAATGCGCACCAGTGACGGTGCAGAGGGTGACTTCGACGACGGTGACTCCGAACTCGGAGCAAGTGACGGGGACACTACGGAAGAGGAGCTCGTGGATGAGCAGGGGCTTCCCACCTCCCGTGCGATGAAACTTTTCCGGTGGCCGAGTAGCATCTCATCCATCAACCCCATGTCAACGGTCAGCCCTAACATCTCGCCCGCTCCATTCTCTAGGCGCCACCCACCGTCCACCTTGGTAGAATCGCCCCGCCCTTCCGACATTTTGGCTGGTAAAGTTTTCTGGGAAGAAGCGGACCAGTTGCAACAAGATAGTGCGGAAAGTAGCGCTGGAGAAAGCCCCCGCCCTGTTGTTGGTGTTGGGATGCCTATCATGGGCCAGTTTAGCTTGGAATGCAACACACCACAGCAGGCAGCCGTCCTCACTGGTGCGAACAAGGATGTGCCATCTCCGTACCCTCGCCTTGGCCACAGGCGAAGAAGGTTCTCCAGCAGTGCCGGAAGCTTCAGCAGTGTATGTGTCCCACATTTGGTCATGTCTTCCAGTCTCACCATAACTACTTAGATGGATCTCCGCGGTCGCACGGCAAGGTTATCAATCTATCCTTCGTTGCCTCCGACTTCCGATGAACCATCATCCGAAGCTCCACCAGACATCGGTCTTGGCGAACCGATCAAACTAGATGACGTCCTTGACTCTACGTTCCTTGGCTCCGAACCTGAGATGGAGATGTCGACTATCCTCGACGGTGAAGGCGAGCAGAGACTCGCCCAGAGCTTAAGTCGTTGGGACCATGTGCCCGTTGGTGCCTTCCGTCTTACTAGGGAATCTGCGGCGTCTACCTCCGATGTTCCTACTTCGCCAGGCTGGACCTCTGAACCCGCCAAATCCTCAGTCCCTGAGATGCGTTCGTACGGGAACGCACTGAAAAGTAGTCCCCTGCATACTGTGCTCTGGCACGACAAGAGCAGTGTCAAGGAGAAACTGCGCAAATCAAGAGGTGTAACTATTTCACCTGTGTTACTCCCTGTCCGCGACGGCGACCGTACACCCACCCATGTTCCACATCATTATGATCTCCATTCCAACCACCGCCAACAGCAACAGCAGCAGCAGCAACAACAACAACACACCCCTTTCAAAAGCCGAAAAGAGTCTCGCAGGGAAACGAAGATGATCAAGCGCAAGACTCATGCACCCACTCACCGGCACTATGATCACCACCAGCGACACTATCGCCGAAACCACCACCCGAACATGAAATCTCGGGGCAATGCATCAGTGCAGCGCACGTTTTTTAGCTCACCTACTTCCGCTCCGGCGCTGAACATCTGAATTTCACTCCCAAGTTGTATTTTTTATCGCCAGCCATTCCCATCATCGACCTCATCCATATCCACCCACTAACAGCATTTCCGTAGTCCGTGCGGTTTTTTCTTTCTTTTTTCTTTGTATCTCTGGGCACTGCGTATATATCCGTGCATGATTCGACGTACACCCTCTGTTGGAGCCGAAATATCTTTGATCCTTTTCTCGATGTGCACTAGGGTCGCTGTACTGATTTCTCAAAGTGCATTTGACCTAGTCTTACCTTTGTATTGTTGATGAATGAAAGGTGTATGCTGACCGTATTTCCAGCCATTCAGTTCGATGGTACGCTGCACGGTGGGGCTTTGTTACGTAGTAAGGCACGACCGTAGTGACAGCTAGTCGCCTCTCCGATCATGTAAGAGCGCGTCGCGAACACGTGACACGAGACTCATCGCGGATTCGCCACCGCCTTCTGCCAAATCGCACTGACCGCTGGTCCTCCGAGTTTTGATGGAAAGCCCCGATGTTGTCGATACGTCTGATGTCGAGGAGCGGGAGGCGTTCGTTCTCTCCGAAGATGCTGATCACTGGCCCAGCCCTGTCTCGACACCAATGAACAGCCTTCGTGCAGGTGCTCTCGCGTCTCCACAAAGTCACGCTACCACAGAAAAAGGCCGCCAGCGATGTCCAGACTCTCTCTTGGCGTTGATAACACGCCACGACCGGTTTAGTGACCGTGAAGTAGAGAATCCATCGCCTCGGAAACGTATCAAGGTAAGATAAGTTCCATGGTCTCCACCCGACATTGATGTCCTCTCGAAGATAGCTCACAGTGCGAGCACAGTCTCACCTGAGTCCGCTTACTCTACCACCGCTGAAGCTTCTTTGCTGAGCTACAGACCTCCGAAGGTAGCCCCCCTGCAGGAGGTTCCGGGCTCCTCCGCGGAACGCATGCGAATGGGTGAAGACGACGAACGGCTATCAGTGCCGTTTCCTCCTGGAGATGCTTCGCCTCACTCAGATTGGCATTCTCTATTCTCTTCCCCAAGCCATCCTTCAGCGGAACACAATTCCCCTGACGCCACCAGCCGAGTTGGGCTGCAGAGCGTGGAGTCGCCCCAACCACTTCCACATTCCCTCCCGCGTTCAATTTCCGTTTCTACCGGTCATTACTCCCAATTCTCGTCTCCTCGCCGCCGTCCTACAACCCCTCCTCAAACCTCCTCACAGAATTCACACGATGAACTTAGCTCTGGAAGACGGAAGCTGCACGCGGTGGCTTCATCGCCTTTAACCCCCGTTTTGTCTCCGACTCTTCGTGCACAGACACCCGCACAGTCGCCGGATCCACTTCAGCTTCTCTCTCCTCGGCGTCCCCTGGCTTCACCTTTCCTTGCATTGCGGCCAAACCTTCCACCAGCCATCCCTCCCTGCGCCCATTCACCCCCTGTGTCGATCCCAGAGGACCCACAGCCACTTAGTCGCTATTCGCTGCGTCGTCGAGAAGCTCGGCAGTTGAACCCATATGCCTATGATAAGCTGTTGTACAAACAACAACTCAAGTCTCACCCTGATGCTATCGTTAAATTCCGAAGTCCTCTGCGTCGCCCTGGTTCTGGCGGGGTGGGTGAAGATGGGACACAAGATGAATTCGTATTTTCCCTTGATAATCCGGACGAAGATGGCGACTATGAGGATGTAGCAGGAGAAAGTAGCAGGAGAAAGAAAAAGAGAGTGCAGAGCCTTGATCGACACGACGGGTCAGGAGAGGATGGCCAAGGATTACAGGCGGGACAGATGGACGAGGGTTGGTTACCCGAAACCCTGAAGGGGCTGTCAAGCGATGAGGACGACAACGAGATCCGCAAATTGGCGCGGAGAGTTCGCAGGGAGCGGGAGAAAGCAGAAGCACTAGCCAGAGCTGAAGCTAGGAAAGCTGCCGCAGAGGCTCGCCGGGCAGAGATAGGGACTAAGAAAACGACGAATCGGAGACCCAAACCTTTTCCCGTCCAAGGGGATGCCGAGCATGTACCCACACATTATCCAGAACGGGGTTCTCCTGTAAGTCTTCTTGTACCACACTTCGTTGTCTCCCTCAAGTCGGGTTGTCGAACAGGAACCGTCGCCTTCCCCATCCTTCTTCCCACGAGCACACTCGGAGCCCGTGATGGCTTCATACCCCCCGTCTACCCTAAGATCACCTTTCAGACCGCCCGCGCCTTCTCGGGTGTCCTCCCACTCCCCAACTTCGGAACCTCTCCGGTCACCTGACTTCAGTGTTTATCTACAACAAGAAGACTCGTGCCGATTCGACGACTATGATGCGCCGTTCCTGCGGAATTGCTCGCCCGCCGATCACTCTGTTATTTATTCTGCTCCACCAAGTCCCTCTGGACCACCACCAACATCTGGTGCTAGTGCCCTGCCGTCGAATACTTCGGGTATGGACTCGGAGTCGGACCAGCCGTCCACCTTCAAGATGAGTTCCAACGACAGGAAACGTCTTCGCGCGCTAAAGCATATGATGCCAGCTGCAATGATCGCGCGACAATTGGGGATTACCAAGACTGCACGCCCCTCACCGCGTGCTAGGGTCCCTGTGGAATCGTCAGGGAGCGAGGCGGAGGAAGTCAGAGTGATACCTGGGCTTGCGAGGGTTCGAAAGGGAAGGTATAGGGACGTGGAAGTCAGAGGGGACCCAGAAAGTTCGGACGTAGAATGCCCCGCGGAAGTGTACGACGGTGATGGGAAGGAGGATGCTGGCCTTGCGATGGAGATGTTTTCTGACGGACAGCCAGCGGTTAGGGTTAGGCGGGCACGACACGCTTCGCCGAGGCTCAAACACGAGGACGACGTGATTTCCCTCAGCGACAGCTCGATACCGGAATCTTCTTCCGAAGACTCGGGAAGTAGTAGCAGTGATGATGGGGAAGCTCACCGATCGCTCTTCGACCGTCCCGCAAGAGGGCCAGCGCGCGAAAAAAGTCTGATAGACTGGATGTTGAGTCGCACGAGAGGTCCAAGCAGACCGAAGACCAAGTTCAAACAATCTGCGGGGTCTCGGAAGGTTCGTGGGTCCGGAGTACCAAGGCTGAATATTGTGACAAGTGGTGCAAGACGCTATGGACCACACCACCAAACACTCTTACCTTTCGTTAGGGCTAACACGAGTCCGAACATCACCTCATCGACTAAGCATAACTCAGATCACCGGGATCGGATTATACAGCTCGACCAGGACACAGGCGAGGAGGGCAAGAAACGGAAAAAGAAATGGAAACGTCAATCCAGAACCAATCAGGGGCCAGTTTACAACGTTCACCACGATGCAACGCGAATCACGTCGAAGCATCGCGAAGGCAAGTCAAGCCGAGGCAGGACCGCGCTGGTAATCGAGAAAGGCGACAAGGAATTCAGGCAGGCCCTGGATCCGGGATGGAGAGCTGAAGTAGAGAGGTGGAACAAACCTGTCTCTCCAGCTCGCCAGCCCGTCGCGAGTCTGACGACAAGCGCTCCAGCCGCTCCCCGATCTCGCCTACACCGTCGAACATCTCCCCGACCACAGAATGAACTCCCGCTTCCGTTTCACTTCCAACGCGAAAAGGAGCCATTTGCATCAGTTCACCGTCATATAGTCGTCGATATGAACATTACTCCACTTCCTTTCGGGGTCAAGTTTGGGGCGTCATCGTATATCGAAAAGGGCCTCCTTCATCACCTCATTTCAGTTACTTCAGGGAACTCAGAAGTTGCGCCACCGATATCCTGCAATATGCAGGGACTCGAGATTGGACCCACTACGTCTGCCGCTGTCTTCAGTGCACTGCTTGGTCCACTGTGCGATCGCCTCGCTAGTGCATTGCGCGACCACATGGTCGGTGACGCGGAGACGATGAAGGAATGGGAGTCCGTGACACGCGCTTCGAATCGGCTTCTTTCATGGCTCGCGGTCCATGCAGAAGACCAAGAATTTGCCGCTCTGGAGGTGGCACTACGAGAATACTCAGACGGGTTGCTACTTGTCCTGGAGTCGCTCGAGACGACCACTTTTTCATTGACTGCCCATTGGTTTGTTGTGGAACTTTCCGCCCGTCTTGCGACTGGCCTCAAGTACAGGCGGGGATCAGTAGAGAATGGACACCTCACTCAGTCAGCGAAACAACTCATACAACGTCTGCTGGCTGTCGACTTACAGCCAGCTTTCGCTACTTTTCATGCAGCAGAAGACGACGTAGATGTTACTTCGTTATCCCATCGAGCGGCTGAGCTGTGGGTATGCCTCATACACCTACTTCCAGGCTTCGAAATTTCCACTGAGACAGCACCTGGTCACCCGCTCTGGCGCTTGCTCGCCGACCTGCACCCCGAAACTTCCCCAACTGGGGCAGAAGCGAGCGAGGATATGTGGCGCACGATCTTTAGCCTGTGTGCTATCTCGCAATTCTCCGTTCACGGCCTGTCGACTTCTGTTTTCCGGCTTCCAGCAGCTTGGGAGCTTGTGGCTATTGCTCTCAAGAAGATTGTATTGACCTCCAATCCAGAGAAGGAGCGCCAACTCCCACAACGCGCCTTAAAGAAACGAGATGACTACGTATCGTGCGTTGTCTCTAGGTGCTTTCTTTTGTGGAGCCAATGGGGATGGCATCTCGACGATGGGATTGTCATGTTCAAGTATCTCCAAGAGATCTTTCGATCGCGCAATTTTGCCAATCTCCTCAATGAACGCTCGGCTCCCATGGGCTTTCTCGAGAATGGTGATCTGGAGCTGCTATCCAAGCGGGACCCACACGACTCCGTGTTCGAGATATTCTTGAAGATGGTGGTACAGGCTGTTTATCTGCTGAATGCGAATGTCGAACTGGACACAAAGCAACGCTCAGCGCATATCAAGAAACTCCTTCAAATGGCCGTCCCCGTCAGTCCTGTTCCCTTTTCTCGCTCTACCCCTCCCTCCGCACATTCCCTATCCATGCTTGTCAACCGGTTTAGTGCAATGGCAGTCGCCGTACATCTCGATCCTACGTCCTCCAACGTCAAGTTTCGTATCGGCCAGGCGAGGCGATGTGTGACCTTCAAAGACGCGGATGATCACTCGAGAGTGGCGTGTGTATACGGGATGATGAATTTCGCGATGATTGTCAGGCATCACAAAATTGTTGGAGGGCTAGAAGAAGTGCTGCGATGGTTGGGGGAGATGGCAGATGTACTCATGGATGAGTACAAAGAAGGAGCGGTCGGGAAGAAACCTACCACAACCTTGATCCAATTGCTGATTGGATCGGTGAGGCGTGTGATTGAGACACAATCGTTGGACAAAGGACAGAGTCGTGCAGAGTACCCAGACCCGGCACTTTTGGATGGCCGTGAGTGTTTTTACGTTCGTTCCTTTCGTGGCTGATGTCGGGGTTAGCTTGGGTGACTCGGGTGTTCAACCCCAGAACTGACCTGGTTACGATTCAACAAACGGGAGTCGAGATCCGGATGCTTGTACAGTCCTTTCTTGATGCTCGACTGAGAGCACTGCCAGAAGTTCAACCACCGCCACCCCCTGTTGTCCACAGCGTCGAGAGTCAAGAGAGCCAGGACGAATATGATAAGTTGCCTTTGGATCTAAACGACGAAGAGCTCCGGGCAGTGCTAGGTGAGGAGGCCGAAGCTTCTACTGTCGCCGACCTTAAGTCCAAAGAGGACGCTCTATGCAAGGTCGGCTTCACTACAATCCGGTGCTTGTAGCATTACTTCACAACATCACACAGGTTCTCGATAAATCTATCACCCCCGCTGTGTATCGTCTCGTCTGCAAACATTTTGGCGAAAGCGAGCATGCGAAGAATGACGCAACGAGCAGTAGGGCTGCTGACGAGTGGATAGATTGTTGGGTCGGTTGCGCGAATGTTCTCGTCCAGAACAACTACAAGGTAGACGCCATGTTACCGATGCTCACAACGCGATTCATTGGTGTCTGCTAGGACTGGGGGTTATACATGAAGCTCGGTCAGCAATCTTGGGAAAAGATCATAGACGACTCGTGGCGCCGTCGAGTTGGGCTGCGTTTCAACGTCACGCTTCTTCGTCTTGACCCGAGGGCATACAACGTGAGACGAAAAGCATGTGTTCTACTCCCGGCTGACAGGGTTCCTACAGAAAATGAAGGATGACTTCATCGCTGTGCTGCTAGTAGCCGCTCTGTCATGCAAGACGACAATAGAACACGAGTTCATTAGTGTGGTGCTATCACTGGACGGGCTACAACACCCCCTACTTCGCGGTGCTCCACTTGATCTTACACCCGGGACGAGGAAATACGAAGTCAGTGAGGCCGGCTATGAGGTTGCCCGGGGACGATTGATCGAAAGTCAGTTGGCTCTCGTTGCTAGTGACTTTTATGATGACCATCATTCCAGCTGCTTTCGCGAACGCTGCTGGATGTCTTCGTGCCCGGGTGGATGCTGAGAGTCAGACATATGTCGAGTTGGTGGTTATGATGCTGTCAACCATGCGCGACATATACCAGGTAGTTGTTCGTTCCTTACTCTCCTTCGACCGCTCTGACATTCACCTGGAGTCGGCGGAGCAAAAGGCAGAATATGGTGAATTTTGTCGGAGAGTGTTTCATATGCTTTCGAGCCATCCGGAGCTGGTCTCACACCCGAGAATGTCAGATGCGCTTGGGTGGGGGAGGAAGGAATGGAACTTTGTGTAGAGTATGTGCAATGGGGTTAGGGTTTTGTCTTAGGTAATCTAGTCGGGCTCGATGCCCCAATGCACCCTTGGTCGGATCTCTCACTTGTGTTTCTTTCCGCGCAGCCATGGCGGGGCTCATTTCTCCAAAACCGCTCTCGTATTTGCAGCACAGCGCCCAATTCAATCCCTACCAACAGCAGCGTCTCGCTGGCTCTGCCCTTTCCGGCTTCTCCGAGACCCCCTCACTCGGTCTCCAGTCCCATCAGCAACATATCATCGGCATCCACGAGGAGAACAAAATTTATGCCCTGGTCATCGACCTGATGGACCCTAATACAAGGGAGGGTGCTCTCCTCGAGCTCAGCAAGAAGAGAGAGCAGTACGACGATCTCGCGCTCGTCCTTTGGCATTCTTTCGGTACGTGTTATTTATGCCACCCTGACACCCTTTGGGCCGTCTCTGACGACACCTAATTCGTACGATGTAGGCATTATGCCCGCCCTTCTCCAGGAGATCGTTTCCGTCTACCCCCTCTTGTCCCCGCCCAACCTCACCGCCCATGTTTCAAACCGCGTGTGCAATGCCCTCGCACTCTTGCAATGCGTCGCCTCTCATTCAGAAACCCGCCAGCTTTTCCTCAATGGTATGTCGCTCCTAATGTGTTATTCCCGAGTGCCGACTCACGCGCTCGCTAGCCCACATCCCCCTCTTTCTTTACCCCTTCCTCAATACGACTTCCAAAACCCGGCCTTTCGAGTACCTTCGCCTCACTTCACTTGGTGTCATTGGTGCTCTCGTCAAGGTATCCACGCCGCTACCTTATCCCCATCGTTCATAGTCACTTATGCCTAAACCCAGCAAAACGACAATAATACTGTCATTCATTTCCTACTTTCCACTGAAATTATACCCCTTTGCCTGCGCATCATGGAGACTGGTTCAGAGCTCTCAAAAACCGTTGCGATTTTCATTGTGCAGAAGATTCTTCTGGATGAAACCGGCTTGACGTACATATGCCATACCTATGAGCGCTTCTACGCCGTCGGCACCGTCCTCAGCAACATGGTGAATCAGCTCGTGGAAACCCAAGCTGTCAGACTGCTCAAACACGTCGTACGCTGTTACCTGAGGTTGAGCGACAATATGAGGTACGTTCACACGTTGCGTAGCGGCGTGACGTGAGCTGATGTAAACTACAGAGCAAGGGAAGCGCTGCGGGCATGTCTTCCGGAGCCCCTTCGTGACCAAACCTTCAGCGTCCTTCTCAAGGTTCGTAACCATTCTGCCATGCTGTCTACCTACTCATTGTTCTTGCAGGGCGATATGGTAACGAAGCGCTGCTTGACTACTCTTCTCAACAACCTCAACGAACAGTGACACAGCAATCCATCGGGACTGCCTGGACGTTCACAGCATCTTTCGCGTCTTCACCTTTACGTTTGAAATGGCCCGCACAAGTGGTAAACCTTGGACAATCTGGATAAATTCGATTAACCTGCACTTATATTTGCACCCGCGTCAGACACGTACAATGTACCACCATTTTGCTAACTAAACGCTCTCACTAATGTGAATATCCGGGGTAGAAGATTGTTGTACTGTAGGAACAGTGAATTTATTCCCATTACACTTGGTAGCCCCGCCGTGCCCTTTTCAATATTGTTTATGGGAGTTGGGTGGGAGCCGGTCAGACTCAGACTCGGGCGTTGACCACCACTGTGGTGGATGACACTTTTTACGTAACGAACGCGCAATCCTATTGGGCACAAGAATAAAAAAGTAAATTGTGGAATAAATATGCAGAAATCACGTCATAATATAGTTCAGCGCCACCTATAAACGAAAATTCCAAGCCCAAGGCGGGAGGAACCGGCCCAGAGTTTTGCTAACTTATGTTTGACGCACTTCACGAGTTCTTCGCGGGGCTTCACCCCACCGCCAATTCAACATGCACAACTTTCATCGATGAAGAGACCATGTATCTTCCCCCTCTCAAGGTCCCCTTCTACTTTGCCATGCGCCAGAACCTATTCAGCACTGTCCCCGACAACATCCTGGCACTCGTAGCACCCGTTGCGGCCTACTGGTCAATGTCTCTTTTCTTCCACTACCTCGACGTGTCAGGTTGGACATGGTTGGACAAGTACCGAATCCACGAGTCGGACGAGGTCAAGTCCCGCAATCGTGCCTCTCGTTCACAAGTCATCTGGGCCGTCATCATTCAACATACATTGCAAACCGCACTCGGCTACTATTGGTTGTCTGATCCCCCAGAGATATCTCCCTCGAAGTGTGTAATGGAAATGGAGGCCGTCGGGAGGACGTTGGTACGTCTCGTTCGGTGGGCAATCGGCCCAGATGCAGGGACCTACGTTTTGGAGTTTCGAGGCGCTGACATCACATATTGGCTATACTGGTGGGGTATTCCCGCGGCAAAACTCCTCTTCTCGCTGTAAGTTCACTCCCCTTCGCTCGAGGTACACTTTCATCTCAATTGGATTCCTGATAGATTCATTCTCGACACATGGCAATATTTCCTTCACCGCTGGATGCACTCGAACAAATTCCTCTACAAACACTTCCATTCCGTGCACCATCGACTTTATGTACCCTACGCGTTCGGTGCGCTATACAATCACCCTCTCGAAGGATTTGTGCTCGACAGTGTCGGTGCCGTGCTGGCAGAGACTGTTGCCAACCTTTCAATCCGACAATCCATCTTCTTGTTTGCGTTCAGCAGCATGAAATCGGTCGATGACCACTGCGGTTACAGCTTCCCCTTCGATCCATTACAGGTGCTCTGTGGTAATAATTCTGATTATCATGACATTCATCATCAAGTTCGTATACATTTCGACGTTGCTTTCACGACGCTCACTGCCATTCGTCCCAATTTTAGACTATCGGGATCAAGTCCAATTTCGAGCAACCTTTCTTCGTTCACTGGGACGCAATCCTGGGAACTCGAATGACGAGGAAAGACATCGAGGAGCGTAGACAAAAGTTCAAGACAACATAACTCGAGCACGCACGCCGCCCATTCATCTGGTTCCTTATCATGCAGTTTGCTTTCATATAAATGTTTTCTCCTGTCAACCGGCATTCTTTGTCGAGTACTTATCTTGCATAGGTTCCTGTTGTAATACTCTAGTGGACGTCCTAATGATGTGATGAACCCTCTGATGTGAGTCTGAGTCCCTGATACGGTGTGGAAAGATAGATCGTAATAGACTGGTTGTCAGTTGTCCACCTTGCTTGAAAGCATGTCCTGCTCTCAGGATGTTTGGCTATGTGATATGGTGGTTTCTTTCTGCTTGCATGCAACACCGTCGCCGCCTCGCGTCAGAATCTGCCAGTGGGATCTCTACTGCAACACTATTGTCATCGGGTTCCATTGTTACTGGGACTCTTGGGACATAGATCCAAAAGTAGCCGTATCTATGCAACTAGCTTGAGATATCGCTTGATTTTCGTCAGGCTATTCGTGCAATTTTTGCAGATACACACTGAGACAGGGGCTGTCCGAGAGGAGAAGATCTTGCCTAGCAACTCCCGAGATGGTAGTAGGGTTTGGCAGGGAAAAATGTACCATATTTGGTACCATCAGGAACTCGGGAACTGCCGCCTCCGTCCGCAGAAACCTTGCTTGGGCAGAGGTTTGCTATAACGGCGACGTGATACACGGACGACCCAGGCAAAAGGAACCCTGCAGCCGCATCAGGGGAAAAAGGGTCGGAGGAGCGGTGCCAGTGGAGACTGGGAAGACAAAATGCACCATATTCGGTACCGTGGTGGTGTTGTTCCATCTGTTGCTTGATGTGCGATGTAACCGCTGATCACTCCCTCCACTCTCATGCATCTCAATGGACGGTCCGGCGCGTGTCGCTCGTTGCGCCATCCACCCTCTCCGATAGGCTAGCCCCCCGCAAGCAGCCCCTACGCGCATAGCCAGCCCAATCGCCTTCGCGCTCGCGTATCGCGCCTCAGGATCGCTCCTGCACCTTGCTCAGTCCATATACAACGATTCCGAACAGTCCGACTCACCCGATACAGTCTCGACATGACCGTGTAACCTGGTAAGTAGGTTGGCTTGACTGACTTTTCTATGGTCCGTATCGAGCCCCAGCAGGCAGGCTGGGCACTTGGAAGGTGTTGCGGACACCTCAGGTATCCGTCGTGGCGCTGTACGTGAATTACTGATCCTGACCCTTGCCTCCAGCTAGCAGCCTTGTTTCGACTCACGGCGCGCGTCGCTTGTTGCGCCATCCCCCTCGTTTCCCATCCTGTCCGACGGCGTCGCCATCGATTTGCCGCTCTCGGTCACCCTTGACTCATCTTTCACCTCGACTCTCTCGCCTCCATGCCCTCTTGGCCTGGGATTTCGACATGGCGCATTCGTTTCATCCCTACTTGCTGCAATGGTGTGTCCAATCACATCTGGCGCTGTCAGCATCGATTTCGCGGCTCCAATCACCCTCGATGCTTCTCCTGTCCTCCTCCGCATCGCTAGTGCCCACAAGATCCTCTATCTCGATGTGGTGCGTCCGTTGCGTCAGCGTCCTCGTTCCTCTCGCTTCCGGGACGTCCCTGCTCGCTCTGGAGATCTGTAAGCAAGGTACCGCCAAGCAACTTGAAGGTTATTATTGGCAGCGCGGACCACTAGTAGCTACATGTGGGAGTCCTACTGCCACCAAGCACCACCGAGTGCAGGCGCGACGTGCTGAAGCGAGTGGGCGCAGGTGTAGTACGATTGGGTGACCATAGATCTTGAAAATAATCTACTTGTTGTATGTACAATTACACAACTTTCTCGAAGCCCAGAAACCAGTTATCGATCATTGAAAGCCAAATCAGCTTGCATCTTAACGGCCCGGGGGACTACCCGTGTGGGCGTTTGCCACGGATGTGGCGCGCTGGGTATGGCACTTGACCGACAACCTCAGGCTTGGCAGGCGGACCAGATATCCATTCTAGTTGTATATCACCATCAGTCCTCTTTCCATGTCCCATGATCAGTTCTTCCCTCCTATCGGGCAGCTCGCGAAAAAGGCAGATGATCTACTGGAGGAACCCACCACCTCCAATGGCGACGTCCAAGAAGACAGACCTCTGGAAGAGGTCGAATCTCTCTGCATGCAATGCGGGGAACAGGTGAGCTTCCTAGTCTCCCTGGCCAGATCTTCGTGTAGACGCCTGCTCACACCCACTGACCCCGATCTCAGGGAACGACCCGCATGTTGCTCACTTCCATCCCATACTTTAGAGAAGTCATCGTGATGAGCTTCCGATGCGAACACTGCGGCGCGGCGAACAACGAGATACAAACTTCTGGCGCCATCCGAGGTGCGCCGTTCACTCTGACGGGCTTGGAATTTGGCGGGGCGTCGTGCTGATGCAACCGCCACCACGATCATAGAACTTGGCGTGACTTATACCCTCAAGGTGCTTCACCGAGGCGATCTCGATCGCCAGATCGTTCGCTCACAAGCGTGCGAGATCGCCATTCCCGAGTTCGAGTTGACGCTTCCACCGAATGATAGGGGACAGCTCACGACCATCGAGGGTCTCTTGCGTGACATTGTAGCTGACCTCGGCGCAGACCAACCGCTCAGACGAATACAAAACGAGGCCGCTTATATTAAGATTCAGGAAATCATCGATGGACTCAAGGAGGTTATAGATGATGACGAGGAGGACGAGATCGAATCCGACAAACCCGTCGTGGAGAAACTCAAAGAAGATCCAGTCAAGAAGACGATTACGATCACGCTGGACGACCCGTCTGGCAATTCGTTTTTGGAGTTTGTCGGGAGCGTGGCTGATCCCAAGTGGACTCTCAACACTTACACTAGGACACTCGAGCAAGCAACTAGATTAAGGTTGGCCGTGCCAGAAGAAGAAACGAAAGGCGCAGCGGAGCAGGATGAGGAAGGAGCCGAGGGAGAAGGTGAAAGTTTTGACGGGAAGAACGACGAGATCTTTGAGTTCTCGGGGGTCTGCCCGCGTTGTGGACGTGCACTGGTGACTCGAATGAAGAAAATTTCTATTCCCTACTTCAAGGTAAGTGCTCTTTGGCTTTGCGATCCGAAACACCTAACGAATATTATTGCAGGAAACATTGATCATGTCGACGAATTGCGAAAGCTGTGGATATAGAGATAATGAAGTCAAGGCCGGCTCAGCTGTCTCGGCGAAGGGAAAGAAGATAACCTTAAAAGTGGTTGACCAAGAGGACCTGGGGAGAGATATTCTGAAGGTTAACAGTAATTTGTCTCCTCACGAGCGCGAATTGACGTCTGTAACCTTCCTAGAGTGAAACCGGCGGGTTGATAATCCCGGAAATAGACCTTGTCCTCCAGCATGGAACGCTAGGGGGACGATTCACAACCCTGGAAGGAATCTTGAACCAGATTTACGATGAGCTTTCCCAGAAGATGATTGTGACAGGTGATTCGAGTGCGATCGGAGACGAGGACCGCGAAAAGTTTCAAAAATTCTTACAGGATCTGAACGCAGTTGAGTGGTTTACGATCATCAACCTCATGTTATATTCATCACACACTCCCAGATCAAGCAGGTAGAGCGAGAATTCACCCTCATCCTCGATGATCCTATGGCAAATTCATACCTGCAAAATACATACGCACCAGATCCTGACCCAAACATGACGATCGAGACCTATGAGAGAAGTTGGGAGCAAAACGAAGAGCTGGGCCTGAATGATATGAAAGTTGAGTCCTACAGCGGAGACAATCCAGTGGAAGGCAACAGTGATGAAGGAGAGAAATCCTGATTAGAACCTGTTTGCTAAGGAACAAGCACTCCTGTGACCTCGCCGTGGAATCACTTTATGAGCAACATTGACATGTGCTTCCTTACCTTCCCCTCAGGCTGTCATGCAAGATTTTGTCGGATCCGAGTAGGAACTCGTCTTGTGACCTTATCCTCATCTAACCATCAGCGCTCATCACTGACCTAGGTTAACGCCGAAGGCCAACTCACGAGGTCACGCTTTCGACGAGCCATCTGATATGAGATTTGCCCACCCACATCAAGTTCCTTCCCTCTTGGATCTACTCGGACCCCCATTATCTCCTTTCTCAGTTACGTCTCGTCCGGTGTCTCGCTCACCGCTCGTCATCCGGTTCCGTACTTAAGCGCTCCGCATCTTTACCTCGCTCTTACATTACCGTCCCTCACCGATCACCCATTGTTCTCTTACTTGTGCCTCGTCTCTGTCCATTGCAGCAGGTGTGTTTTATCATTATGTAAGTAGTCGTTCCAAATCACGTATTCACTCAGGTTGTTAAACCCAATCGCTCCGAACTGGTCATAAATGGCGCCTGACAGGATTCGCTCAATTCGCTTGGAAATACGAACAGTGTACTGGCATGAGGTAGATGCCATATCGTGGGACAAGGTCTGGCAGTCTCTTGGAAGCCGACGTCGTTCTCGAGTCGAGCGCCAGCGGTGGGGATGAGCTTTTGTCTATCCTTCAGAATCAGCCTTCCAAGGCTGAACCCCGGTAGTATCCCACCCAATGGGCTTGGAGATGCGAGTGTTTGACCGGGAAGTCACCGTACTTGTTTGCAGATCCAAGGCGGACAAATCATTTTATTATAGAGTCGTGGTGACGCCCAACTGAGAGTACGGTAACGACTGGCACAAAGTGTGCACGGCCACATTTTCTGATAGTTGTGTCGTAGCCACTAGCAGGGCTCGTGTAGAGAGTTCGGTCGCGATTGGCAAGTGCCAGTCCGCGTCGATCTTCATTTCAAAGTTGTAGTTTGTTCGATGGTAGGTCGAATAATTGCCCGCCAAAACATTGTCGCCGAGTCGCAGTCACACTGATGTGGAATGGACGACTTTCAAGAACACATTGTTACCCTCGAGCACCGGCTGATAGACTCCAGACTTTTTTATCTCAATCGTGAGAGACGCAGGCTCGATAACCGCCTGTATCATTGATCTCGACTTTCTCCGGACAGAGGGTCCAACTTGCGCTCTTTTCGACTTCACCTCTGACCTGTCAGCGCTTCAGCGCTGTCCGGCCCGCATGAGTCCATTGAATGGGGGAGAGAGATGACACGTTTCGAGTCAAACCTACGTCATATTCACATTGATACCCTGCCGGAACGTGCGGTGCAGTATACCTCGGTGTTGGCATGGGTCGGCCTCCAAGTCGACTCACTCGCAGGACGTGATGATATCGTGGGTTTCTTTGATGTTGCGGTAACAGACCGCGTAGGGGTCCAAGTGATGGGCATCGATCTGGCCGGCGCATTGAGCGCAACGTTTCCGAGAACGGCGACGACACGTGAAAGAGATATCTCGCGCGTGAGTGAGCTGTGTGTGTGTGTGTGTGTGTGTGTGTGTGTGTGTGAAGGGAACGACTGCTGAGAGCAAGCGTGCGGAAGAAGGTCTGCGACGTGGGCTTTTATCCTGTATTATCGTCGCCTGAAGGTCAGGATCCTCCGTCGAAGGACCTCGAAGGCAACGATGTGCGATCCAAAGGCGGATAGAAAGGTACACTGGACATCGTTGCAGGCATACTTACTGCCAAAGGGATATTTGCCGTGGAGCAACTGCACTCCTTCGATTCTTGGTCTTTCTGTTAAGATCAAGAAGACCACTGTGTGGAGAATCAAAGTGATCTATACCAAACCGAGCCTGTTGGGGTGAAAGCAATGAATAGCGGATACAAAATCGGGTTTGACTACATGGTCACGTGACCTCATATCGCCGTCAATTTTGGAGGCGTAGAAAAAGAGTCGTTGAAGCATCCAGGATGCAGAGCGACGACGTGATATGGTCCGTGATCAACACCCAATTCTGCTCGTACAAAGTAAAGTCCGTTCGCATTCCTGATCACGCTCCCGCGTCCAACTCTTGACCGCGCCTGCCACCCTTCAGAACTGCGACACAGAATTTCTGTCGCAACGAGTACAACGTCACCGGATTCTGCAGCAGGCAGTCATGTCCACTCGCAAA